>VWZF01001872.1:891116-980022 GCA_013396755.1 Sclerurus mexicanus
GTTTTGTTTTTTTTTTTTTTTTTGGCGGGGGCTTTACCTGCTCTTCCCATCTTCGCTCAGCCCTTTCGCCTGGGGGAAAAGGCCTCACCCCCTCCCCTCCAGCTCCCACCTCTCCCTGTCTCTCCGCTGCCGCCCTCCCAGAGCCCGAAGAGCAGAAAAAAGGGGAACTTGGCCCCCCTCCTCCACCAGATCCTTCTTGCTCGCTCTCGGCGTCATTGTTGTTCTGCAGCTGACTCGGGGCCCCAGGAAGAACGTGAAGGTTTCGGGGTTCACCCCCCGCCGTCTCTCTGCTCTGAGTGATTGTCTACAAAATTAAAAATGGCCGAGAATGTGGTGGAGCCGGGCCCGCCTTCAGCCAAGCGCCCTAAACTCTCCTCACCGGCGCTCTCCGTGTCCGCCAGCGACGGCACAGGTCAGTCTCGGGAGACCGGGCCCTCCCCAGCTCTCCGTGCCGCAATTACTGCCTTTTTCTCCCCTTTTCTGCCTAAATCTCCTCCTCCCTTTTGCTGCTGTTAAGTCGAGCCTGCCTTCCTCTTTCCCGTCTGTCTCTCCTGTTTTCGCTCCGTTTGAACCTATTGGCGTTAATGGCATAGGGAGGGCGTTCGGATGTTTCTGCCCTTCTGGTTTTTTGGAAGTGATTGAAAGCAAAGCTGTTCAGTTTATTGTGCTTTTGATCAGCTGCAGATAACCAGTTCGTCGTTTTCGTGTCTTTCACAATAGTAGTTATTACCGAGCTCCTTGCTAAGCGTAATGCCAGTTTATTTAATGCCAGTTGCAGAAATACGAAATGGTGCTAAAGACGATGCTTTTGTACACTTTATCGTTGAACTACCTATGTACACGCAAATGTGTCTTGTTTCTTATTTTATTTTGCGTATACAGGGGGTTTAACGTCATATAAACGAGATTTATTTCTCTGCTATTTTTCTTATTTTTCCTTCTTACGTGCAGTCTGCTTATTTGATTTACTTTTTACAATCCTTCATTATTCCTTGCAAAAGGGTATCTAAATACTGCTTTGCTAATTCAAATAGGAAAAAACAGCTAAAACCAAAGTCTAGATGCCATACTTGTGGCAGAAGGTTTATTGTCTTAGAGATGAAATGTTATTTCACCTTATTTGCGTTAAGAATCAATATGGAGTGTAGTTCATCTTGCATCTCCGTTTCTTTGCTGCGAGACCAAAATGTCTGAAATTCCCCTGTAGACTTAGGAGCTGTGAAGATAAAGGGACATCTCTGCAGTCCTGCAGAGGTCTTTGGTGGTGTTGCAAAGGCAAACTAGAGACTGGAAATTTTAGGTGTCCCATTCTCTTGCAAATATGAACTGGTTGTACTGGGAGGGGGAGGAGTAACAAAGGGCTGTTCAGCCTTTTAATGCTTCTTATGAAGCAAGTGAGTATTTGGTGACATTTTGCTATGAGAATACTCTGTTACCTGTCCCACAGGAGTTTCTTTGATCACATTAGATCTTCTTAGCCTATGGGGTATGGAGGAGGCTTCCTCCTGCCAGAGTCTGGTGAGTGGTGGCATTTCTGAAGCCACCAGTGCTCTTGTTCTAAGCAGTTAACAGCTGGCAAGAAAATGGAAGAGTTGGGCTTTGTTTGTTTGTTTGTTTGTTTTTTTCTCCCCTAAAAGCTCCTTTTTTCACAGTAAACAGCAGGTTTTAGTGGCCAGATTTTGGCTGAGCAGTGGATGTGATTCTACTTGGAATCATCTCCAAAACTTTGAATTTTGCCTTTTCTATTCCTGGTGAATGACGTACTAGTTTTGAAAAGTTTGTGTGTAACTTGTAGAGCATATTAGATACAGGCAATATTATGTTGTAATTGGAGGACATGACTATTCCTAATATCAACAGGTCTCTAGTAAGAGAGTAGAAGATCGTTGGAGAAGCTTCTCTTTAGCTAGAGCTACGTGTTGGGGTTTTTTGTGCTAGACTTGGAAACCAGGATTTACTTCACTAGTAACCATTTTTAATTTGTGTTGGCAGTGGTCTTTTTGCTCTGTTAGGAGAGGTGAAATAAAAATGTTTTGTGAGAGAGTTCTGATACTTGAACAATATGAAAGTTAAAGGCATATTTTGATTCAGATGAACATATGTATCTAAGTTATGATGTTTGTGATCACATAAGGGCTGGATAATTTGTGTATGAATTTCAGTTTAACAGGTGCAGACTTTCACAGAATGCTTAGTCTTTTAATTGTTAACTTACTGTGCAGCTCAATAAATGAACTTTTTAGAGTTTTGGTGAGACACTAGGGATTGGACAATTTCAGTAGTGCACAAAGGTGATATTTTTTTCCCCAAAGATATTAGGACTGTTATTACCTGATAGCTATGCAGAGGTTTACAGTGGTGCAAACATTTTATGTATGCTACGTAAAAACTATTCAAGTATTCTGACTCTTCTGGCTTTTTTTTATTTTGTTGTTGCTGTTGCCAGCTAATTAGCTGAATATGGGACAGTTCGACTTTCTGTGGTTTTTTTTTTTTAACGTGACATTATATCTATTTCTCTAAATAAAATCCAACCTATGAACTAATGAATGTGTTTTGAGGGTTACATTTTTTCATTTGCTGCTTGAGAGATTGCAGTTCGTTTTGTCACGCTTCTGTTGTGGGAAACTGCTTTGAAGATACTTTTTTTTTTTAACCTATCTCTTGGTTAAATTTGCTTTGAAATAGTGCAAGCAGCTGTGATTAAGTAAATTCCACTTATAGAATCTGTTGTATTGTCCCTACTCCTCAGTTAATTATAGAAAATAAATAACGTGGTGCTTATGTACTTACTCAAGCTCTCTTTTTAAAACTGTTGGGTTCTCAGCATCATTAGAGGGAAGGAGAAAGACAAGAAACTTTCACTGTTGCTGGAACTTTTTCCACCACATGTGCATGATGGACCTTTGAGTGTGTTTTTGCTGTTAGGTTTTTTACTCGTTTCTTACTCTGAAATGCTGTTTTAGCTTGTTAGATACTTAAAAATTATGACTGACTTCTGTTAACTTATTCCCAGACTTGCAGATGTTATGTATATTTCTCTTGAAGTCTAAGACAACTCCCTAATTCACTCATGCTTTCACTGAAAAGCTGGATGATACTCATACTCTGGTCCTGGAATGTCCCAAACTTTAGTGTTGGTGGCATTTTTCTAAAAAGAAGTCAGCAAAGACTGTCCTAATATGCCTGGTTTATTGGCAGCAGCCGAATATTGCAGTATTTCCCACCATTGTTGCAATGTTGCATCTTCTTCTGTCTTGGAAGCCTTAAATAGTTCATGTGTTCCCAGCTCAGAATTTGCTTTGCCGCAGAACATGCTGTATTAGTGTAGTTTTAAGTTGCTTTGTTAATGCCAATCCCTTCTTTAGGAGGTAAGAGTAAAAAAGACTTAGAGGGAAACTGAAATGTTTGTAGCACATCTTCTAATAAAGACTTTGAAGCAAATTAGAAAGTCTTGGTATAGTCAGTGCCCTGTAGTATATTAGAGTTTTTGAATGGTCTCATTTTTTCTTTAACATTGGGTAGCTCTAGAATAATTTCAGAGGCAGGACTGTGGGATTCCTTTAAACTGCCAGAGGTTTTTCTACATTTTTTTTCTATTCAGATGTTGAATTTGTTGCAAAGAAGAATGGTAATTTTCCGTATATGTTTTCCATATGTCCAGGCGTTCAGTTTTCTGAGGGCCATTACAACTGTGCGGTGGTATCATCTTTTGGTGGCAACAGTATCCTAGTTTGGGATGTGACTTTTTGACACTGGGTGCTAGCACAGCTCTTTTGTACTGGCATGGTTACATTGACGTAAGTACTTTGCCAGTGTAGCTCATTTTGCTTGCCTTTCCTTAATGGTAGCAACATGGTTTTGATATGTTGCGCCTACTCTAACAAGGCTTTCTTAAAGTTAGTGTTAGCAAACTGGTTCCCTGCAGTACAACAGAATAATTTGTTCGCATCCTGAGGAGTTGTGTCCTGAAGTAAAATGGGTGAAAGACCTTCATAAAGATACATTTTTAACTGGATGCATTAAACCCGTTGTTGAGGTGGTTTTTTTTGGGGGGGCGTGGGACTTTTTACTTGTGAACCCCTCAACCTTTCCCGCAGTGATGCGGGTGTGCTGAATTTGCTATTTACAGATTTCTATGCGGTGTATTCAGGAACGGGAGAATTTAATCATCTTTTACAGCACACACGCTGCCCCTCCCCCTTAGAAATATCCTGTTTTCTGTGAACGGGGAAAGTGTTTTGGGCTCTGGCTTCAGAACGGCTGATAAAGATGAAGTATATACCCCCTGCTGCCGCATGTTTGTACGGTGTCATGTCTGTAGGTTGCTACATCTGAAAACAGGATTTTAAGTGCTTAGTATTTTGGGCTTGCTGTGATTTTGGAAGTCAGTTTTCTTCAATTAGTTGGCACATGTATTGTATCAGAGATCAGAAAATGTACTTGTGGTATGTGCTTTAACATCCTTCAGTTTACTGTATCCAAAAGTCACATTTTTGTGTGCAATAGCATATCTTCAGTCTCACTTTCAGTACCCATCTTTTGTCCAACCTATATGTTCCTGTTTTTTCAGGAACTGTTTCTGACCTTTTAAAATTTTACTTGCTCTCACATCAAAGGTCTGAGACTTGTCATGAAACTTCTTCTGGACTGCTGAAATTTTGATACTCATCTTTCATTTGTTCCAAATGGATCAGGATGTTTCATTTCTCAAAATGAGTTGTCTTAATCTTGTCTCGCTGCCCTTTTCAATTCTGTTTCCAGACAGCTATGTGTTTTTTCCTAGTGTTTGTATAAACTACAATTAAAATGAAATACTTTTCACAAATCTATTTTCTGGCTATCGTTTAGGATCAAGTAATTAGCTTCATTTAACTTATAGCCATCAATTAAGTGATTTCATCCCTTCTTGTTGAAAGCCATGTTTTTTGCTATTTTTGCCTTAAAATGTTGTTTGATGGATGGCGTATACTGTAAATCGAGTATTGCAGTGCTGGATGCTTGTGTGGCAAAAATGGGTCTCTTTGCCTTGTAGCTAAGCAGGCTCTCAAAGTAGCTGCATTAGGAGTAAATTTAAATTAAGAGAATTTAAGCCTGGGGATTTTTTTAAAAAAGTAAACCAATCATTCATATGGTGCTTAGGGAGTTTTTAAAGAACATCTTTCAGACTTTTGAACCTTGTAGATTTCCAAGCTCCTTTATGTATTCTTCTGTGTCTTTCGCCAAGTGGATGGTATGCATATCTCTGACATAGGTAGGTACTTTTTCTGAGCGGTGTTAGAAAGTTAGCTAATTCTTTTTTAAAAAAAAAAAGCATTCACTACAACACGAGGACTGTACATACCGTGATGTAAAAGTGAATCTTGAGCACTTAGAAATAAAAATCCCTTGAGATTAGAAAACCAGTTTACAATTGCAATTTAAAAATAGATTCACAAGTTTGATATTGTAGGGAAACACTTTTGTTGCTGAACTGGTGAATTTAAATCCTTGATTTAAAAAAAAAAAAATCTCACTTTTGCATCTTGTTCCTCAGAGTCTTAGAGCAAGGCTTGGATAAAGTGTAAAGGGCCCCTAGTTCAGGTTATTGGTCAGTTGTGCATTTGCAGAAAAGCAGATTTTATCTGGGAAGGGTCTATCAGACTCTCAGGTTTAGTATATATTTTTAGGGGGTGTGGGTTTCGTAAGGTACTGGGGGTAAATGCTGAACTTCTGCTGTAGAAATTCTGGTTTCTTGTATCTTTACAACTCGGAGAAAATGGTTTTATCATTAAATTTCAGTTTTGTATGATTTAGTGTGTATTTCCTGCATCTTCCTTGTAGACTACTTGATCATCTCCACTGTGTCACATCAGTGTCTTGCTTAGCTGCCTGAGCAGGAGCAGCCTTTCAGTGCTTGTTCCAACAACACAATGATACCACTTCAGCCCTTCTCATCACCTGAACTACTGCTCCTTCTGAGGGGGTTTGCCCAAAAATTGTTTGGGTTTATTACTTGACAAATGGAGTAATTTTGCTGCATAGATTTCACTGACAAATAAACAATGCACACCTGTCTCCAAGGATTTGGCTTTTCTGTCTTTACTTAAACTGTAGCAGCAGGCTGAAGTAAAATACATCTGTTTCTGCATATGGTGGTATGCCTGACAAAAAAACTTCAGTGGTTGCACTGAATTTGTGGAACTTCGAGTAGAATTTGGACTAGGGCACATATCCTCTCCCTGAACCGTAGGTGACATATATGACAACGTATCGTTCTGTTCCTAAATAGCAAACAAGTTTTCTTAAAATGGATTGGCATACGAATGTATTTAAAGTTTGGTTAAAAACTTTGTGCAGTATTCTTATTCAAGCACCTATTTTTTTTCCAACACTTTTTGAAGAAGATGAGTAGGAGTGTTGAATTCTGGTGAACTCAAATCGTAGTAACTTGTGGTTCTGTTGATGATGTCAGGTGTGTTTACAGGAATTACAAGGATATAAAATCGTGTCCAATCTAGGATTTTCATTAGAAAGTACAAGGTAGGTACAGGACCTTTAAAAATAGTGCAGGCTATTTTCTGTTATTTGTTGTTGTGAGATGGGACAGATGAAGATTTTGCTCTTTTCCATTTGATGGTGTGAAACACCTCTGAACTGCACCTTTTGTTGCATCTCACTGAAGGTTTGAACCGTATCCATTTGTTTGCAGAATCGTGATTTACTATTTCTTGCTGTGTAGAACTCCCAAATATCATTGAGTAGGTAATTTTTTTAAAGACAGATTGTGGCACAGTGTTACTGTCTTAGTGACCTAAAATAATCTAGTTTTCAGAGGTTTGTTTTTTTTTTTCTTTTTTCAGACTTATAATAAAAAGTAAAATTCTGGTAAAATGTTGGTGTATGGCTTGCTCAGTAGAAATTTTGTTGAAGCTAAACTGCCATTTATGTGCTTCTGAGTATAGGAATATTATATTCCTGATTTCAGGAAATCTCAGGAATTACTTATTAAAGGTAACAAAGTCTGATCTGCTGACTTAGGTCTTTTTTTGTTTGATTGTATATTTTTTTTGTACATAAATTTGGCATTGCTCTTTGCTTTTACTTTGGAGTAATATTGAATGAACTCAAGTCAGTAGTAAGGAAACTGAGGTGACTTTTTGGTGATTGTATATGCAGGTTGCATCATGAAATGAACTTTACTCTTTTCTTGAAACTGATTTGTAATCACTTCTGAAATGAAACTGATTCAGTGTGTTCGTGGCCATAAGGGTGTTCCTTTCCTGTCTTCGTGTACCCATTTTTTGTCCATGAGCATAGCAGACCAGCAGGACTTCTCTAGCTTTCCAGTCTTGTGGGCACGGTTGCCCACAATTTATAAACCTTCAGTTGAAATGTTATTATTTAACAGTGCTGCAGTGATAGGTAACTTAAGGTGGTCTTATGGGAATTTCAATGGCATACTCAAGATGGTGTTTGGAATAAGAATATTTATTTAGAGACTTTTGACTAGAGTTAGCCCAGTGAAATTTATGGAAAGAGCAACGTGTTCACAAGGAAATTAACCGTGTGACTTCAGCATTTTGTAATTAAAGTGTCAAAACTTCATCTTAGTTCATAGAATCATAGAATACGCTGAGCTGGAAGGGACCCATCAGGATCAAGTCCAACTCCTGGCCCTGTGCAGGTCATCCCACGAATCACACCATGTGCCTGAGAGCATTGTCCAAACACTTCTTGAACTCTGTCAGGCTTGGTGCTGTGACCACTTCTCTGGGGAGCCTCTTCCATTGCTCTGCCACCCTCTGGGAGAAAAACCTTTTCCTGATATCCAACCTAAGCTTCGCCTGGGTCAGCTTCATGCTGTTTCCTTGTGTCCTGTCACTGGTCATGAGAGTGAAGAGATTGTTACTGCCCCTCTGCTTCACCTCATGGTTCATGGTTGATGCCCTTTCATTTTTAATCAATTTAGTAGATTAGTTTAAATTAATTCTACATTTTGTGTTAAGGAAAGCATTTTGGCACGTCTTGTTACCACTGGATAATTGTGGCTTCATAGAGGATCTACATGAAAAGTCATCTCTTTAATGGTATTTAATGGTAAGAATAAATCTGATCTCAAAAATGCTGTATAGCAAAGTTCCTGCCAGGTTGGTGTGAGAGACCTTTTTTTTTTTTCTTTTTTCTTAGATGTGTTTTCTTAGATTTTTTTGTTGGGTTTTTTTCCTTCCCTGATAAAACTGCCTGAACATGTCTAGCTTAATTTTCTGCCATTGCAGAGGCCTTGGGAACTGATGACTTTATTAGTGCTCTGTTTCAACTCTGCACTTCACCTTTGTGTCTGCATTTTCATGGATACCTGAGGATTTTCCTATGAGATAGTCTCCTTACCTTGTTCTGCCTTTTTTGTTTTTATGTTTTGAGTTTGGATTTGAGTTTGGACAGTACATTTTAGGGCCTGTAATGCTGGTGCTTGACTGCAAGCTTGAATGGCTGGTTTCTCTGGAATACTCTATCCTCTGGGCACTTTTCTCTGTTACATCTAGGCCCTCTTCAGTTCTTGATAGCTTTTGTATCACCATGCAGAGAAGATACTGACCTCAGCACCTTGTTGTTGTTCTTTGTCTGAAAGCACAGCAAAGGTATCATGTTTTCTGTGTGGTCCAACATCATCTGTGGCTCCTGTCAATCCTGTCACATGCATGCTTTGTATTCACCGTCTTGTATTAAGCCTTGTCCACTTGTGTTGTTTTGAACACAATGTGATATAATTTGACCCACTGATAGGTTTCTGGGCTCCAGAAACATTTGTACAGAAAGATGACTGTTCAGCAGCTTTCTAGTTTGATATGTCTGTGTTCAGAATGTAATATAATAAATGTGATGCAGGAACAGGGACTATAAAGTTTCCTACCTCTGTAAGTGCAGAAACTAGGTAAGCTCTGGAGTCAGTAGTTTTCTGCCATATCTGCTGTGCAGGGTTCTTGAGGCATCACTGTTCACACCTGATACTGTTTCTTCAAATTATACAAACTCCACTTCAGACTGAATGCTCCAGTGCCTTGAATCACAAGAGTAAAGTGTTGCTATTTTGTGGCATGTGGGCCAGTTCTTAGGAAACTAATACTGCTCACTGCAGACTATTTGCTAGAACCAGATAGTCTCCATATGGATAGAAATTCCTATTTTATTCTGAAAGGTGAATAAAAGTCTGTCGTAATCCAGACATGAGAAAATGACTGAATCCTGACTGCTGGCTAGGAAGCTTGCAAAAGAAACTAGCATGTGCCACTTGAATTTTTGTGTCAATTTCTTTGCTGAGTAGTTGGTATTGATATATTTTGCTTGTTTTATAAGCTTTGTCAGAAATCTCTACCTTGCCTTGCATGCTTTGAGAGCAGTTACATCACTAGTGCTGCCAGGTGCTCTTGCAGTAAAACTAACCTGAAAGAACTAATTTGAAAATTGATCACTTGATGAGGCACTGAAGCCTTATTGACTTAGGGATTTTGCTTGCACAGTCTGCATATGTATTAGTGTAAAGTCCATTCTGATGCCAGGTGGGTTTTCAGCCCAGACCAGCAGTTTCCTTGCATGTTGCGGATTAGACGTTGTCAAAGGTAGACTTCTTAGATGTAGGGCCCAAAATCAAGAAAACAGTCCGTAGTATGCAGTGCAGGTCAGTACACTGATTTTTGAAGTTGCTTTCTCACAGTTTAGGGCACAACTCCTATTGCTTAATCCAGTCTAACTGGACTGCCGTTGAAAGAAGCAGACCTGCTCCTTCTACTGTCTTTTCTGACCCACTTTCTTACTACAGACCTACTGTGGTCAGGGCAAGTCAGGCCAGTTTCTTGACTTTACCCAAAAGAAAAAAAAAAGACCTGCTTAAGTGTTCAGTAGTAGTACAGTTCCTAAAAGGAATTATGATATGCATTTGCATGTCCAGACTACCTCAGGTTAAGACTTTTTGATCTGCTACTTTAGATGTTGGTTTTTGGAGGTACTTTTGTTTCCTTTCCTTTGAATCTTAGGTGGCAGTAGCAATCTATTCTGTATGTTCTTGTTACTTGTGGGAAGAAATACACTAATAAAACCATAACTAGCATAATGGGGAATCTGTGTTACTCTACTGAGATCAAGATTTAGCTCTAGCCCTTACTGCCACTGTGTTACTGGATGTTTTTGAGCTCTTAGGCCAGGTACTGTCTGTTTTGTTACATCCCAATTTTAGTGTGTCTGATTATACCCTAAGATCTCTGGAGGTTATGAATTGGGTAGACAAACCTTTGCAGGACTAATCTTCTTCCTCCTTTGCCTTCCCACAGGCTTTATTTTGCTACTGAGAAATCTTTGTATGTATCTTTAATGAAAGAGATTGCAAGGCTAGCAGTGGGCTCAGTGTACTGGGAAGTCAGTCAGTTCTCTGGATGTTTATCACTGTTGTCTTAAACTATGCCCTTGGCTCTTGTGTATGTGCTGTTATTTTCAAATAGTCTATGAGCTGTCTGGCCCAACCTTGTCAGTTTTTGGGTTGGTCATAGGTAGAACTCTACAGTGGGATTTAGGGTGCCAGTTCTACCTAGAACACTGTGAAATGGATCGCAAGTGTTAGATATACACAAGGTCTTACTGATCTTTATGGTCTTCAGAGGCTGTGCTTCAGTCCTGTATCTGAAAATTTCTGCCTCTCAGCAATTGACTAAAAATGTAGTTTTCATAGCTGACCAGACAACTGAAAATTTATTCTAGTTTTGTTGTTTATCTACTGTCTAATGAAGACTTTGGAGGTTTTTTGGGGAAAAAAAACCTCTAAAAAGAGCAAACACGCACCAATATGTTGCATTCTTGGTACTTACTACTTAAAATCTTGGCTTGTAGGTGGTAGTATTCTTTTACAATGAATCTTCTCTTGTGTATTCTCTAGGATTAAAAATCCTGACAAGTTAGTCTTATATAGAATATCTTGGATTAGTTCCTTACATCAAAAAATCTAATTGAGATTATTTCACAGTCATTCAGGTTGAAGGTGGGTTTCTTTAGTGTAGCTGGTGGTATGTTGTGTTCTGAGACATTAATAAAAAGAATTAAAACCATTTTGTGTTTTTGACGTTTTTCTTCCTGTTCACTGATGTCACACAATTACCAGACCAAGGGGCTCAGGTAGCTTGTACCTGGAGGCTCCAGCTGGTTTTGGGCTAGTAAGCCTTAAAGCTGGAATTATCTTCTTATTTATGAGGAGGGGGAGTTTCAAGAAGAGTGATGTCTTCAAAGGTGCAGACTATTACTTTCTTGTGAATATAGATGTGCAGATCCTTGTCTCTCCAAACAAGAATTGCACTGCCCCTTTGCGATGTTACATCTGAAAACATTTAAATGGGTCTTTCTGAGAAAACACTATGCAGTGGTTTGAAAAATGAATTAGTTCTTATTTAAGGACACACTGATCACTTTCCAGGTGGTTTTGTGAAGGGCTTAGTATACAATGGTCTGATCTCAAGAAAGATGAAGTGAGGATTTTTTGATTTGGGACTTGCCCTGTCCTGGAAGTTGTGTCTTTTCAAGAGCAGAAGTTCCTTCTCCTGCTACAAGCAGTCACAAAACTGGCCTTTGAGCTGTGTGAGTGCTGGTGGGAGGTGGCTGTGTGCTGCTCTGATGCTTATGCTGTAGGTATGGGGTTTGTGCTGGCTTATGTTCATTCCAGACACAACTTTTGTTTTCAGTTTTGTTTGTTCATTATTAAAGGACAACAGACTAACTTGTGGATTCCTGATTGTATCTTTTACTCTTTCTTCACTCATGGGCTGTTTGTCAGGGTATTAGCCAAAGTGTTTTCTGGGTACAGTGCTTCAACATTTGCCTGTTCAAGGTGTCCTAACAGGCTTCTTAAGATGCCTATTGAAGCTGTTTTAAGCTGTCATCTGTTTTTTCTGATTGCCTTCTCCACTTGCTTGGCATCTAGTCCGAGGGTCTCCTCTACTAGAACTCTTCCCATGTTCATTAATATTTCTTCTTATGCTAACCACTGAACATTGTAAGTTGGTTTTGGTTTTGTTTGTTTTTCGGGAAGTGGTGGTTGTGTGTGCGTGTATGGTGTGTTTTGAGATAAGTCTACTGACACGCAACTCTTAAGTTCATCATTTTAAGTGAAAGAAGTTGGACAAAGCTTTATTCTTCTGACTGTTCCTTCACTTCTCAATCTTCAAAAATACCAGTCATGCAAATGAAAGATCAGTCCTCAGTACACCTTGCAAAGCAAAACTTCTAGCATAGGATTTATGTTAATGAAGAATGGGCTAACTGATTTTAACAGTTCTTTAGTGGAAACTTTCATTGTGTCTGGTGCTTTGTAGTAATGTAGAGTGCATAAATGGAGTTATAAAATCTCTGTTGTGGTATACCTGCATTCTTGCCAATCTCATACAATATTTTCAGAATTCTAAAGTCACGATCTTATTACATGATAACAGTTGCAAAGTTGTAAAAAATGTTAGTAGAGGAGTTTGGCAGTTTGGGTATGATATCGTGTGAAATATTTCAAACAGATTTGTAATGGTGATGAGTTTTTCTGACTTACGTGCTGTTTAACTGCAGTATTTTTCCACTAATATTTGAACCAAGTCATCTTGCCAGCCTCTCTAGAATTAATGAAATTGATGTGTCCTTTTAAATGCAGTTGCTGAGGTGAGGAGTGTTTTAGGGTATTTTTGAAGTTTTTGAAAATGCAGTGCAACACCACCTACAGAGCATCCACAAAATGACCTTTCTGGCAGAAATGGTGCTGAAATATTCTAGTAGTTCAGATAAAAAAAAAAATTACTAGATATTCTCAGATTTCAAACATTGTTTTACGGCCTAGTCCTGCAAAGCTACATCACACAGTGCCTTAGCTTTTCATAGAATCACAGAGTGGCTGGGGTTGGAAGGGACCTTGAAGATCATTTAGTTCCAATCCCCCTGCCCTGGTCGGGGGGCACCTTCCACTAGACCAGATTACTCAAAACCTCATCCAGCCTGACCTTTAACAATTCCAGGAATGTGGGGCATTCACAACTTTTCCGGGCAGCCTGTTTCAGCGCATCACCACCCTCACAGTGAAGAACTTCTTCCTGTATCTAGTCTAAATCTGCTCTCAGTTTGAAGCCATTCCCCTTGTCCTGTCACTACATACCCTTGTAAAAAGTCCCTCTCCAGCTCTCTTGTAGCCCTTTTCAATGCTATAAGGTCTCTCTGGAGCCTTCTGTTCTTCAGGTGGAACTACCCCAACTGTGTCTTCATAGGATGGCATCCCTTCCCTCCAGTATGTCAACTGCACTGCACAGCTTGGTGGTGTCACCCAGTTTGCTGAGGGTGCACTCAATCCCACTGTCCATGTCGCTGTCAAAGACATTAAACAGTACTGGTCCCAGTCCCGACCCCTGAGGAACACCACTTGTCACTGGTCTGCACTTGGACTTCGAGCTGTGGACCATATCTCTTTGAGTGTGACCATCCAGCCAATTCCTCATTGACCACATGGTCTGTCCATCAAACCCATGTCTCTTCAGTTTAGAGACAAGCGTGTCCCGCAGCATGTTGTCAAATCCTTTGCACAAGTCCAGGAAGATGGTGTCAGTTGGTCTTCCCTCATTCACCAATGCCATAACCCAGCTGTAGAAGGCTACTGAATTTGTGAGGCATGATTTGCCCTTAGTGAAGCCCTGTTGGCTGTCACCAATCTTAACTGCCCGTGTGCCTTAGCAAAGTTCCCAGGAGGATCTGCTCTATGATCTTGCTGGACACGGAGGTGAGACTGGCTGCCCTGTAATTCCCTGGGTCTTCCTTATTTATCTATTTAAAAATTAGTACCTCAGCCTTCACTATATCCCAAGTAACCAGGTTCCTCATTTCCTTTTGGAGAGGGCCTGTATTTTTCGTAGTTGTTCTTTTATCCCCAGAATGCATCTAGAAGCTTTTCTTTTTGGTCTTGATGTCCCTGGCTCAATTTAATTCTTATCAGGGCTTTAGGTTTCCTTACATGATCCCTGGCTGCTTGGACAATTTCTGTATATTACTCCCAGGCTACCTGTCCTTGCTTCCACCCTCTGTAAGCTTCTTTTTTTGTATTTGAGTTTGTCCAGGAGCTCCCCTTTCATCCATGCAGGTGATGCCTCACAGGCCTGCTGGCATTTTTGCCTGACTGCCTCTCTGTTGGGATGCGCTGCTCCTGAGCTTGAAGGAGGCAATCCTTGAATATTAATTGGTTTTCTGGGGCCCCTCTTCCCTGCAAGGCTTTATCTCATGGTACTCTACCAAGCAGATTCCTTGAAGAGACCAGTCTGCTTTCCTGAAGTCCAAGGTGTTGAGCTTGCTGTGCTCCCTCCTTGCTGCCCTAAGGATCTTGAGCTCCACCATTTCTGGTCACTGCAGCCAAGGCTGCCCTTGAGTTTCACATTCCTCACCAGACCCTTGGTGGTGAGAACAAGGTCCAGCACAGCACCTCTCCATGCCAACTGCTCTCTCACTTGGAGAGGAAGTTACCATCACTGCATTTCAGAAACCATCAACTTTCTAAGTTATTTTTAGTTTAACTACCATAGGTTAAATTCACAGACCAAGGTATGTACTACTCCTGCAGGCATAAGAACTTCATTTTCTTGAGCAAATAGATTATTCTGAGTACTGTGGAATGTGCTTGTATCCATATATTCCAAATGGCAATCTTTCACCACTTGGTTACCTTGGGGCTTGCTTTGCATGGGCTTCTTGACATGGGAATTTCCATCCTAGTTTTTTCACAGCTTTTTGGCTAGGAGGGCTACTTTGTTTTTGACAGTGTTTGTTGTGGGACAATACTGGCTGTCCAGTGAAGTTCAATGAAATTTGGTGATTCAGTGCTGGTAATGACTGGATGTAGAAGAATAAAAAAACCAACCAGCTACCCAACAAAAAAACCCAAACCAACCCACCAACCTAAAACCCCACAACCAAACCTCTATTCGTTATTCTATAAATAGTCAACATTTTTTTTTAAACTTTATTGCTGTATTAACTATGGCTGTTCCAAAAGTGACAGAGTTCAGTGAAAGTTAAAATTATAAAGACAGTGCTTTCCTATCAACCTGTTAATTCTTTATGGTAATTGTTGTCTAATTCCATTGGCTAACTCTGAGAGATTTTAATACAATTTCTTTGCTCCTCTCTTGTCAAATTTTTCAAGTTGAGAGATCATAGTCTGATATCCAGTGATCTTTCAACACAAATTGTGGGAAAGTGAAGTAGAATGGTCTTCTCTAGTTTAGAATCTGTAAAGTTTAGAAATTACTCTTATCTAGACAAGTTGGATAGTTTCCAGTAATGACTGATAGGGGAATTTTGCTCAAACAAAAAGTCAAGTTACTTGAAATTAAAAAAATAGGAACTGTTGAATAGATATTCCTTCAAGACACTGTTGATTGCTCTGATCTCATATACGATTGGTTTTGTTTTTCAGATTTTGGATCGCTCTTTGATCTGGAACATGACTTGCCAGATGAACTGATCAGCTCCACAGAACTGGGACTCACCAATGGTGGTGACATTAATCAGCTGCAGACCAGCCTTGGCCTGGCACAAGATGCTGCCTCTAAACACAAGCAGTTGTCTGAACTTTTACGGGCTGGTAGCTCCCCAAATCTAAATATGGGGGTCGGTGGCCCTGGCCAGGGCATGGCCAGTCAAACCCAACAAAACAGTCCTGGAATGGGAATGTTAAACAGCATGGTGAAAAGCCCCATGGCACAGGCTGGGTTGACTTCTCCCAATATGGCGATGGGCGCCAGTGGACCAAACCAGGGTCCTTCTGCCCAGTCCACAGCAGGAATGATGCCAACAGTAAACAGTCCAGTTAACCAGCCTGGCATGGGAATGAACACAGGGATGAATGCTGGCATGAATCCTGGGATGCTGGCAGCAGGCAACGGACAGGGGATGATGCAGGGGCAAGTCATGAACGGTTCAATTGGAGCAGGCAGAGGCCGGCCTAATATGCCGTACCCAAACCCCGGAATGGGTAGTGCTGGTAACTTGCTGGCTGAGACACTGCAACAAGGCTCTCCACAGATGGGAGGGCAGGCTGGACTGAGAGGGCCGCAGCCTGGAGCCATGAACAAGGTAAGATGAGCTAAATTTTGTTACCTTCCTTATCATTATTGACTTTATTTTGTAAAATTTATTCCTTGGCAGTATGGGTTCTATAGGTCTTTCTCTTTAAGACTGCTGTGTCATGGGGTAAATAGTTTATATGCTGCTAAAGTGGAATTTGTGACAGTCATACAAAGCAAAAATTGAATCTTGTGCAACAAACAAGACCATGGCTAGATTAAAAAGCCCATTTTAGAAATCTTGTGGCAGTATAGATTATCAACAGCACTGAAAAGTAACTTGATTGTATTTTATTCTGGTTTATGCTTTGTCCACAACTGTATTTTCCCTTCTAATGTGATGCTGGCATTGTGAATGTGATGGGAATCCATCAGAACCTTTTAGATGTTGTAGTGTTTTTATCTGTGTGACAGTTAATGGAAGAATTTGTTGTCCAAGATCAGCTGAGTGTTTAAGCTGCAGCAGATGCTGAGAGGCATGTGCAGGTTTGAATGGACTGATGCACTCACTGTATGTGCCAGGACTTACATTGGCCTTGTTAAGAAATAGATATTTGAGTTAATGGTGGAGAATGAATGCTTGTGTAAACACCTGAAGACAAATGTTGGGTTCTTAAGACTGTTAATCTGTCTCAGTTCTAGTTTTAGAATTCACAAAGTGTTTGTCTATAGGAGAGCAAACCAGAAAGATGGAAAAAAATAATCTTTTTATACTGGAGAGGGAAATAAATGTGCTTTTGTCATTCAGGAGATTGGAAGAAAGTTGTTGTCTTGAGTCACTGAAAAGACAAGAGAAGACCTAGTGGTTTAAGGGACAGAAAAATGCCTAAATATAATTTTTGTCATGTGCAATTCGCTGTCTTAGAGTAGGAGCTACTTGAGTATTTATTTTCCAGTTTTTAGTGTTTTGATCAAAAGCCTGGAAAATACTTAAATGCCTCAGTTCACTTTAGGTGGGTATTTAAGGTTTCTTGGCTAAGGAGGAGAGTTTTTCTAAGGTGCTTTGCAATAGCTAAGTCCATCTCAGGATGCCTAAAGTCAGTCCGCTTGGAGGGCTAGGAATGATAAATAACATGGTCTGTAAATGTATTGGAAACAAAGATAAGTTTTATGCTGTGTATTAATAGGTTTGCTATGCTTAAATATATTAAGTGCAATTACTTAGTGTCTTGTGAATGTTAATTATGAAGTTCCTTGATCTTAACTGTTTGGTTAAGCTCAGTGTGCTGCTAACAGTGATTCTGGTGTGTGTGTGTCTACATATATGTATATGTGTTCACTAATGAGTTGATTTTGTGGTCTGGTCATTTCAGATATTTTTGCATGATAGGAAAGTTGTTGCAAAGCTTGATTACTTCAGTAGAAAATTTGTATGTAGCTTATGGTAGTAAAAAAATACAGTAGCTACTTAGAAGGATTCTTGTATTATGTATCTCATTCATTATTCCTTGGCTGTAAAAAAAAATAATAATTTGATCTTTAGAAAGCTGTATTCACAGGTCAGAAATTGACGTTGTGGGTGCTTGGATGAAATGCAACTTCTGAATCCTTGCTTATCAGAGCTAAAATAGGGTTATGCACTATAATAAACTCATTTATCTAGAAATAAGGAAAGGCCGTAAAACCAAGCTTTTGGCTGATATAGTCCAAAATTAAACTGTCTTCTTCACTTACTTGAATTCCAAGATGTGCTCTACGTCTAAAGTAAGAACATTTTGTGCTTTTGGGAATATTCAGACCAAATACATGATAACTTCTGGTTTTTAGTTCATAGTCCCAGACTACTAAAAGTACTTAGAGTCCTTTAATTGCTGATAAAAAGATCTTGAGACTTTTTGTGTAAGTATGGTGGGTAGAGCCTTCAAAAAGGAGTTGAAACTGCCGGATGAGAAGGAACAGTCTGAAATGGAGGCCGAAATTCCAGAATGTCTTCAATCGGTTTGGCTGTTGGCAGGGAGCCTGTGTTTCACTTCATACAGTGGAGTTAGCAAAGTCTGACAACAGTAATGTCTGACCATTTTATCTCTCCACCCATCTGCTTTTGTGTTTTCCCACCTACAAATCTTTGAAAAGTAGATGAAAACAGAGGACCTTAAGTAGTTTTTAAAAGCCAGTTTTTCTAATTAGTAAATTAAGCACTGTGTTGCTGTTAATGTGGGAGTTTGTGTAATAACTTCTGTAGGTTTGCTTCGTTGCTGAAAAAAAGTGCGTTATCCAGAAGCTCTCCTTCAGTAGGAGGAAATAAAAACCAGACCAGATGCTTTAGTTATGATTGTTCAACTTCATATATGTTAGCTTGCCAGAGTCAGCCCCTTTAGGTGATGGGAAGGTTGTCTTTGTGAATTCTCTTTCAGCGAAACAGTGGTGTGTTTTGTGCAATGGTTTGTTTGGAGGAATAGCCTACGTTTCCTGTCATGTTAACTGTCATTGAAAGCGGGGATGTTTTGCGCTTCTAACAGTAAAGATGAGCTCCAGGTGGCTAGTCAGTTTGGGAAGCGAAATTGGTTACGTTTCGACTTTGTTCTGTTGTTCTATGGAGTTAACAAAGTTTTCTTCCTCTCTTCCCTAAACACTGACTAGCAATAGAGTGAAACACTTGCTTTGCACTTCAGTCATGCAATTCACAGCTTCCCAACTAGTTGTGCATTTTACTTTGTAGGACTTGAAATCCTAAATGTTAGTGATTGATTTGTACACATAAACTTGTCCTGTCGTGATCCAATGCTTACATCCTGTGATCTCATGCTGTAGTTTTATGTCTGATATAAACAGTCACTGATACACTGTCTGGATGCTATCTCTAGGCTGTGCTGAAGAACTAATCCTGACTTGAATTGAAACTCATGTGGTCATTTAAAAGAAAAAAAAAGTTTTAATTTGACTTGGATTTTGTGTCCAGTTTATACTCATTAGTAGGAAAACTACTATCCCTGAATTAGGGAGGGGATTTTTTAAAGAAGTTGATCTTGCCAGTCAGAGGAGGGTCTGAATCCTGCTTTGGAGACGGTACCATCTTAAAAACGCCTGTGAAAGTCTACCCAGAAAGGAAGTGTTAAAAATTTGGAGAGGAAAGGAATTGTAACAAGTTTCACTTGAATAGCTTTTTGTTTTCTATGTGGTTTTATATGTTTTCTATGGTTTTGTGCAAGTTGGGACAACAGACGTGCTTATTACTCTTAAAATGGTGTTTTGAAAATTGTTTGTAAGGCTCGGATTCTTTCAGCGTCTAATCATTTTTCAGGCCTTTTGTTGAAGTAGATAGATTTACAGATTTGACTGATTTAACTGTAAACAGATAACTTATTATAGAGCTTGAGTTTGCTAAAAACAAATTCATGTTTCCTGTTTTGAACCATTCTTCATTTGGAATTGTATCTAGTCAAAACCTCCATTTTGCTGTTCCATTGGGTTCTGTTGAGAGTGCCCAGTTAGGGTCTTACTGTCCAGCCTCTTATTAGGGGAGGAGGTTATTTTTATGTATAAGTTGATGTATGCATTTATATCATCACAGGACTCTATCACAAACAGATGAAGTTCACCTGACGTTTAGATCACTTAGATTTCACCTCCCTTACTTCACTAATGAGATGGAAGTGAAGGCAGTTCAGATTAGTGAGGGCATTACTGTTGCCTCTGCTCAGTGAGTATTTCACTCGAAATGTTTAGAGTTTCACAAGTAATTCTTTGCCATTTGGCTCACTGTTTGAGTATGTACAGGATTCTCTATTATTATGGATACACTTGACTTTATCAGTTTAACCTCTATTAAGAAGATTCAATGGCAATATTTTACAAAGACAAAGGCAGAATATTTGTAATGTTTATATGTGCAGTTGTAATAGGTATTCCTCCTGAATTTGTACTCCGGGGTATCAACAGTAAAACTAGAAGCAGAGTTAGTTACTTGACCTTCTTTTGAACTGAAGATGCACATGTTCCATGGCATTAGAACAAAACCTTGGGGAATTTCCTCCACTTTTGTAGTTACTCTTTCTAAGGCTGCTCAGATACTCTCCCTATCCATCTGATGCTGCTTGTGCTTGTGAACTAGAATTTTTCCTGAACTCACGTCATCCATGGTGAGATACCTCCTTCCATTGGAGGCAGGAAAGTCAAGATCTTTCTGCTGTGTATGTAGAAGGTAACCATTTGAGATTGCCTTTGTCTTTAGCCCCATATTATCGTATTTTATGATCTTTCTTGTTTTCTTCCTCTTTACTGTGAATTGGAGTTCTGTCTGCTCTTCCTTGTGTGCAAGTTCTTACGTATGTGCTGAAAGTAAGTTGAAGCTGTGAAGAGAGGAAGAAAAACTTTGGATGGATATGAAGAGAAATAGGAAAAGCAGTCAGAGGAGATGGTGGCCAGGAAGAGTGAGTAGAGGTTGTACTCACTGACTGACTTGTTGCTGTAATTCAGCTGTCTATGTTTTTGTATGGTATTGCAGATGAAGCCTTGCACTTGTCTCATGCAGTGGTACTAAGGCCACCTTTCTTTGACTGGTTTTTCTGCACTTCATTGTTTATCTACCCTTCCCAACAGATCATTAATGTGATGAGGAACTGTATGTCGGTCTTTCTGGTGGTTTCCTACTGATAAAATTATACAGGATTATTTTGATCTTCCATCTGTAGTCATGAGGCCATACACTTCTTCCTCTTTGTTTTCTTTTATTCATGTTTCTCAATATGTCACAGGAAATGATATAAGCATGCTCCTGCTTCTTGTGCAGCAACAGGAGGCCACTTGGTGCCATGTGAAGAATCTCCCAAATGACCCTCTCTTGACTCAGTGTAGAGTTGCATGGGGGTGGCAAGTGTCAGGTTAGTGGGTCTGTGATGGCAGGACTGAAGGGCACTGCTGTGAGGTTCATCTGTGGATCTGGCAGGTAGGTGTCAGTCTCACCTGGACCAAATAATGGCTGCTGACTTGTTCCAGGAGAAGCTAAGGCATTTGTCTTTTAGCATCCTTCTCGGATGTTGCTTGAGTGTATGGCTTTCAGAACCAGTTTGTCACGCTTACCTTCCAGCCTGGTTTGGCCTTTTCTGGTCTTTGCCTCTCCTGTAAGCTGAAATGGAGAAATTACCCCTGTCAGGAGCAGCTAGGCTGAGCTGGGCATGCATTGTTCTGCTGCCAGGTGCCTTGGTACAGTGGTGTGGAAGGGAGAGTGGAACCCTCTGTTTCTGCCATGGGGGCAGCCTTGTTTGAGAGGGCTAGTCATGCACCCCAAACAGTGCCAGTGGCTAATGCTTCAGAAGGCATCAGAGATCTTTGTGCTGGGGCAGCTTGATTAGTACATTTGAAAAAATCAGATGCTTCACATAAAATTTGTGTACAGCTTTGTTGCAGATACAAATGCTGATTGGCATGGTGTGACCTCATGCCTGAGTTTCATTAGAAAGCTGCTTTGAGTGAAATAGCAAAAGTGCTTTTTTTTTAAGTCTAGGTTTGAGTTTCTTCCCTTGCAGTCAGGACAGAGCTGGCTCCTCAGGCCACAGTTATTATCAATGTGTGAATCCTCCAGTTGTCTGAGTTGGGCGTGTTGATTTCTCCCTGTGACACCAAGGTGTGAAAATGTGCCTTCAGCCTTTAATTCTGATATTTTTAGTTTGGTTTTGTTTTTTAAGGTCAATAGCAGCATAAGTTACAGAAGTCAAATGGGGTTGGTGATAGGGATGGCCAGCGTAGTCTATGCTTTAGTATACTCTCAAGTGTCAAGTGACTTTGGTAATGATTGTTAATGGACTTGAAAACTTTGCTTAGAAATTTGTGGGTTTGGGGATGTAGCTGCTTTCAAAATCCTTTCTGGAACCAAAGGAATCAGGCTATCTCACTAACCTTCTGAGGGAGAGGAAAGAAGGGTTTGAGTCTTACCTGTTCTGTTTGTGACAGCAGCTGCTTCATTGGTCACCATATGTGTATTCATTGTGGTCTTGACACAGAGAGGAAAAAGACAGAGGAAAGGAAGGCTTTTTAGTTCTGCGTGATCATTGCATAGTTTGTCTTTCTGCCATGTGTAGAGATTCTTTTCATTGCTCTCTAATGAATTACTGCTGTGTGATTATGGTTATTGCTTATGTGTGGAGGAGGGAGGCTGTCCTCAAGTGAATTCACTGGTGCATATCAGATGTCTAAAGTGGCAGGTTCCTTAGTGAATTCTGTATTCCTTTTCCTGTAGCTTGAGTTTGATCCTGCTTTATTTTCTAAATGCAAGATGAAGGCTATTACGATAGATTGGAGGTTGTTAGAGCCTGAAAAAGGAAAGTGTAACTAATCCCAGGTAATCTTGAGGCATGTTGCTTACTTCTCTGTGCAGGCTGGAGAAGCTTGGTAAGAAGCAGAAGCAAGGTGTTTCTGCTGGGGGAGAATGAGAATAAATGTAGGGGTGTTTGAAAACAAACCTACCATAGGAGCTATTGTGCACTTTTTTGGATGCAGGAAAATGCTTTGAACCAAAAAGCTTGAAGGAGACTGGACATTGTCTAGGCAAATGCTAATGCGAGTTGAAACAATGCAGCTCTTTAAAGTATTTTTGTGCCTCTGTTATTATGAGTTGTGGCTCCTTGAGAATCCTGCCTGAGTAATGGGTGAGAACCTGGTAATATGAACAAAAATCTCCAGTTTTTCTGGTTTGTATGGATTATTGTTTTGGTCCTAGAAAGCCAAATTTCCCATGAAAAATAGATGAGAATGCAAGGAATGGAAAAAAATGTCAGTGAACAAACAACTTAATTGGCAAGATTGCTCCTTGTTCTTTAGGTTCTGGGGCATTCCAAGGCAACAAATGGTTTAGTCTGGTATTCTTAAACTGTTGAATATGTGTATGTCTTGTATGAAAAATGAATCTACTTCCCCTGTGAATGAATGGTTCAGTAGATTTGTTTTGTTTGCAGAGTTCCTGCCTACCATCTCCTTTGGCCTCTAGTACTATTCACTGCAAACTAGTTACTGTGACTGTGTGAGGTGTTAACCTGTGACTGGTATATTCTTAAATTGAAAACATTTGTATACTGATAATGCAGACATGTATTGTTATGGCTATCTGGAGAGGAGCTGTGGGAGTGCTAGCAGTTGGGTAGGATGTTTTGGGATAACCTCTGCTGATATGAACAAAAATGGTATTTGTCTCCATTTGGAGTCCGCACAAGTGCAGGGAGCAGAAAACTCCTTCCAGACTTGGGTTATGTAATCCATGGTACAAATTCATGATTCAGAAAGCTGAAATGAGAAATCTGTTGTACCAAATATTTTATAAAGAAATAATCAGGCCAGTTCTGTCCAGTCTGACCTCAAAGGCTGGTAAGTTGGTTTTGTTGTATTTATAGGAATTGTCCTGTTGAGGAATTAATGTTATGTGATGGGTTAATATACAAATGTGAAGGAGCAGGGAAAGCATGTGAAACTATTGCATTGCAGCTGGTTCATGACTATGATCACTCTTGCTTCTCTGAAGTATTAATTTGCCTTTTATATTATGAACTGAAGTATTTTACCACTTTAATTTCTAGATGGGAATGATGAGCAATCCCAGCCCTTACGGCCAGCCATACAGTCAAAATACTGGGCAACAGATTGGAGCCACTGGACTTGGGCCTCAGATGCAGAATAAAGCTGGACTGCAGAATAGCTTGCCACAGTTTTCAATGGACAAGAAGCAAGTTCCTGGGGCAGGAATGCCTAACATGGTAAGTAGAGTGAAAGGAGTCTTCAGAAAATACTGAGGTAGAATAGGGAGGGGAGCAGTATGCTCTGCCCTTGCTGTGCTTTAAGTTTTTTGCAGCTGTCATACCCAGTGTGAATGTGTGCTCTGAATCCCCACAGAGTGCATTTGTTTCAGCTCCTAAGCAGACTGATACGAATGAGAGGTCTGAGTTGTGCTTTCTGTGTTGATAAGATGCATCTCCACTCTTTGCCCTTCAAACTCTGTTAACAGGCACAATGCTCCTTAGCTGAAGTGAGCTTTGCCACCTGTTTGGACAGGACTGCTCTCCTCTCCCGTCCCTTCTTTTATGGTTGCTTTGTATTGGGCCACTTCTCCTCAGAGTAGCTCTGTCTGCAGAACTTTTTCCTGCTTGTATTCACTGATGCTTTTGGGAGAGAGAAGCATCTCTTCTCAAACAGGTATTACCTACAATAAGGCTTGGAAGCCCCACTCATGTTTTTTATTGTGAATTACATGAACACACACAACAGTCCTGATGCTGGAGGTTCCCTGGCAACTGCAATAGCCCTGATGCCTTCCTCTTTTCCCTCCACACTCTTATTGCAGCAGTACTTAAGGAAAGGGGAAGTAAGAATGGTGGGAAAAGTGGGTGGCCCAAGCTTATAAATGGCAGTGCCCCTCCACATGCATTAACATTGGATTCCCTGCCTTGAGATTAACACTGGTGCCTCATTATTTTCAAAGCTTAAATTGGTTAGGGGGTATGACATGAAAAATGTCCTGGGTTTTTTTCCTCTTTTTTTTTTTTTTTTTTTAATTTAGATTTAGGAAACATATATTTCTGAATAAAACTTGTGTTTTTCCTTGCCTCAAATTCCACTCCCACACACCCCCTGGGAGGGTCAGTCTCTTGATCTTAGTAACTGTTGCTGAAAAACCATTTCCAGTTAACTTTAGTACCTTTAAACTAAAAAGAGGTCAATCCGAGTTTTATTTAATTTTTTTTTAAGTTGAGCATGAAACATTGAAAGTCTGGCAAACCAGCTGGTTGTATGAACTGGTAAAAAAGCAGCCAAAACTTGTTCAGAACCCCAGCTGTCAGGTTTGTGTTCAGTGCAGAGCATGTAATTTGAACTGGTATCCAGCTGAACCTAGGAATGAAAAGTTGCTGCTACCTCAGTTGTCGTTTAGAACAACGGGTTGCAAACAAGGCAGTTATGGTCATATTGGAACATATACAAACCTTGAGGGCTCAACTAATTGATGAAGTCTCCTTGTAAAATGGAAGGTTAATACTAGTATTTAAGAGCTACGGGAAAACTGGCAGTTAGGAATACAGGTAGATGAGGTCTGAAGATCTGGACATACCCAGAAACATCCTCTAAAACCTCTGGAAAGAGGAGGTTAGAAACTGAAATCTTTTGAACTGAAATGGTACAAGCAATATAGTCCCTGAGCCCTTCCTCTTTGCCTGAGTACTCTTCAAATGTCACCTGGAAGAAACACGAAGAGTTCTGAAGAAATAAACAGAAGCAGAGAAAGTATACCAGATGTTGCCATACCTGGCATTAGTTCTGTGCTGAGGTTGTGCTTCATCTCTAGCAGAGACTAGGAGATGCTTGTTTTGAATGCCTATGTGCAAGTTTGCTCCTAGAAAAAGGTTAGAAGTTTCCCAGGACTTCCCTTTCATTATCGTTTTCTAGAAACAGTCAAATCGAGACACCTTATACTGCAATAGAGGAAAGCTCCATTCCCTCTAAAATGTGCTTTCTTCTATTAATGCAATAATTGTGGGTGCAACTTTTTAGCCTCCAAAATGAGGAGGAGATTTGAGATCTGAGTGTTATTAATATTTTCTGGCTGATCTAGCACTGCAAATTAACCTGTGAGCATGGCAAAGTTCTGCTGGCCATTGATAAGGCAAGGGCTAGGACTAATAGAGTGATATGGGAAGGAAATTGTGGCTGGCAAGAGAGTTGCCAGCACTGTTGCTAAGGGGTATATTTAATAAGTCCTCCAGAACTACAGACAGGTGGACTATTTGCTTAATCATAGAACGTAGTAACTGTTTCTCTTCTTGGACTTTTCCTTGTGTTGCGGTTTGCTTGCTAAATGAATTATTTCCAAAATTGGTTTATTTCTGGGAATTCCTTTTCCACCTTCTCCAGGGCCAGCAGCAAGCTCCCCAAGTTCAGCAAGCTGGGATGGGGCCAGCAGCTTCTCAAGGAATGGGGTCTGGAGCACCAACAGCAGATCCAGAAAAACGCAAACTCATTCAGCAGCAACTAGTTCTCCTCTTACACGCTCACAAGTGTCAGCGTCGAGAGCAGGCCAACGGGGAGGTGCGACAGTGCAACCTCCCTCATTGCCGAACCATGAAGAATGTCTTGAACCACATGACACACTGTCAGGCTGGCAAATCTTGCCAGGGTAAGTGGAGGAGTGGTTATGTAGATACAGTCAACATTTGAAGGAGGAGAAGGGCTCCTAGATCAGAAGAACTAGTGGGTGGTTTGGGAAGTAGAGTTTTGTTAACTTACCTGTCCCCTTAAGAATGGCAATCAGGCAACTCTAAAAGTTTAGCTAAGTTAGAAGGGACAGGATAGCACAAAGAAATGAGTAAAAATCTTTTGTCGAACTTTGTAACTCACTGTAAAGTCTTTTGGATGCTGCCTTCTTTTAAAGGTGTACCCAAAGCAGGGTCTGCAAGTAGGAGTCTACCTGTCTGCCTTAAGCTGAAGAGATGAATCTTGAGTAATAACTAGTCAGGAATTTGGCTGCTACTGGCACTGGTAACCTCTCTCTGTCCTAGTAGCTAACTAAAATGTAGGCCTAGTATCCTAGGCTCATCTGCATTGTGCCAGTTGTTGACACCTCAGTTGCTTGGTACAGTCTGCCTGATGATAGCTATATGGCATTATCCTTCAAGCCAGGGAGACATAGACTTCAGTGTATCACATTGGGCTTTCAAGGAAGCTTTAGGTGAGACAATAATACTTGAAAAAAAATCTAGCTACGTTTTCAGGGCTAGTTAGTGCTGAGCTATTTCAAGTAATACTTTTCTGACCTGTGTTGACAGAGATGTGTGCCCTGAGAGAAAATGTTGCTCCCTGCCCAATTTGTGTTGACCATGTGGAGATACTGGCAGTAGTTTGTGAAAGTCTTTCATTCCCTCTCTTTCTCAGTGGCACATTGCGCGTCTTCCCGACAAATCATCTCACACTGGAAGAATTGTACAAGACATGACTGTCCTGTGTGTTTGCCTCTCAAAAATGCTGGGGACAAAAGAAATCAGCAATGTAAGTCTACTGGGGAGTTGTGTGTATTGAATAAACCACAAAGTGCATGTTGGGAGTTAAACTTTCTTGCACCCATGTGATAGTGGTGATGTTCTCAAACCTGGAAACATATGATTTTTCTCTTGTTTTAGTTGCGGACTATTTTTCTGGCTCTGATAACTAGTGCTCACAAAAGTTTTCTAACTTTAGTGGATTTTTTTAGCGGGAGAGTGGTAAGGGTGCGCAAGTCATAGCTCTCCCAACCAAATGATTGACTTTTTACTACTGCTTCTTCTGGCTGGACGGTTTCTGGAAACAGATGTGTGCACACATGTACCTTGTGTCACTTCAGCCCTCATACTTGGTTCTGTCTTCATTCTTTGTTTGCATCAGGTGTTACTTGCCACTTCTCTTTGTGTCCCCTTGTTCTCCCTGTCAAAATGTTTGGCAAGATTTGTGTCACTGTGTTACCCGTATGATTTTTCTTTAATGTTACTGTGGGCTCTTCTCATGACTAATGTGAGCTGAGTTATTTCTTGGTTTAAGAAAAAACAGGGGGGAAAAAAAAAGGCATTGCAATGGCTGCTGGAGAGCTTTATGTACCTTTCTGCCTTTAGTCTCTGTGACATGGTGTACCTCTGTTTTCAGTTTGAAGCAAATAGATGTGTCCTAAATACATAAATGTGATTTCGTCATAGCAACTGAAAGGAAAAACAGCATGTTGTTGGATTGGCTGGGTGGGTCAAAACTTGTCTTCATGGCATGTTTTCCAGAGCTGGGCCATTGGCTGCATGCTTCTAGAAGCAGATGTTTTAGTTCTCAACAGCCAGTGCACTATTTTTGTGTTTCCCTGTATTTGTGGCCCTCTTTACCTCCCTTGTGCTGTCCGTACTAACTTGGTGTGTCTCTTCCAGCTCTTCTGGGCGGAGCTGCAGTAGGACTTGCAAATACGGGCTCTGTGGGCGTGGGGCAGCAGACAACGCCCAGCATAAACACTACCAGTCAGATAGACCCCAGTTCCATCGAGAGAGCCTATGCAGCCCTTGGACTGACCTATCAAGGGAACCAGATGCAGACGCAGCCCCAGGCGCAAGTGAAGAATCAGCAACAGGGACAGTCACCCCAGGGTCTGCGCCCTATGAATCCTATGAGTAAGTTTATCTGTTAGTGTTAAAATGCAAACTACGGGCAACTTTCCCATGCTACATCTAATGCAAATTTTCTTAATCTACTAGCTTAGTACTGCTGGTTAATTTGTAAAAGGTATGGCTTTTGCAGTATTTTATCCTTGAGATTGCAAGCTACTTAGTGGAACAGGAATATTGAGAGGACTCCGGTGCCTTCACCTGGAAAACAAGTTCTCTGGAAAAAGTAGTTTCTTTGGGAAAATGACATTTTTTTCAGAACCAATTTTACAAGTCACTTTTTTGTGTGTCTGTGTAGATTTATAATTGTACTGTAATGCAAGTTTTGGGTCCTTGGGGAGTTTTTAATTGGATATATATGCATTAGAATGCCAGTTTTCAAGTGTACTTCCTTGTGACTCAGTGTAGCATTTTACATTTGTATCTCAGATATGTAATGTTTGTTTTAAAAATGAAAAGTAGTAAATAGATGGCGTTCTCCCTGAATCCTCCTCTCATGTGATTTCACGTAGCTGTAAATTGTCTGGGTGGTGTATTGCGACATCGTAAAAAACCTAGACAATAATTTTAATTTGAAGCACAGTTAAATGGAACCTGTTTATCGGTGGAGTCAAATGAAGTCACCTTTAGCCATCAAATCTATGTTTGATAGTTTGAGATTACATCACAGGATTTTTTTCCTCACCCTTGGCTATTTTGCTTGAGTTGCGTAAGTAGATGTGGCTTTTTAACGGAAGAGAGGAAAGATAGACTCATAGTGATTTATCACAAACGTGTATGGGATTGCAGTGATCCTGCCTGCGTGTCCCGTGGCAAGGTCATGCTTGGAATGAGAGATTGCTGAGGAAAAGAAGCAGTTGGTTCCAGGCTGCATTTTGACTTGTGTTTCTGCACCAAGGGGAATGATACTCCTGAGTTACTCGGGAAAAGGCAGTTGGGTAAAGTAGACTTGTTAATGAGATGACTGGCCCTCATACTTTGCATGTGACTTGTGTACTGCTAAAGCTTTGTCTTCCAGTGTGTAAAGCCCTTTTTAAAAAAGGAGGGAAGGGGAAGGGTCCTGAGAGCTTAGTCTTTTTACTGTGCATTAAAAGTGTTTTACAAACAGATGAATTTCTAGAAGCTCCAAAATGTTATAGTGAGGATCTTCAAAGGTTGCAAGGAATATGATTCATTTTTCTGAAGCAAAACAGTTCAAATTTTTTTATGTATGTAATTATTTATAGACAGCATTTGATTTGTGCAATCTTAGTGGGTATTCCTTGTGAAATTGTTAAGAAATCCAATGAAATGGGATTGGAAAAGCTCTTGAAAAGGGAAGAACTGCAGTTTGTTGTAGAAAGGACAAGCGTGGAGGGTGTGGACTTGTTTTCTTATTAGGAGCGGTTGGCTAAGAATGGAATTACAACAGGTGAGATAGGAATTATCAAGTAGTGGCCTACAGGACAACAGGGCTAGTTCAGGGGAAATAACAGGATTTGGTGAGGACTGCAATGTGAAATGATGCAGTTCTAAGTGGCTCAAACAAATGGTGGGTTTTGGCAGTTGAAAAGGGAGAGTTAAGGTAAAGGTTGACAGTTGTCTTGCACTCAAGTGTGCTCTCAGATGGCAAAGTGAGTTTGGGAAGGAGAAGAAAGGGGGACTAAGGGAAGGGAGACTTGAAGGCAGCCTTATGAAAAATCTGTTAACTACTTGGTTGTGATATTAGAGGTATGTATTAAGCTTGATATACTTAATTTCACTGGGTTCTCTTGTATGCAGTGTGTAATTTGACTTGAAATACAGGTTCTGTAGGATTCAGATGTCCTAAATATATGTGAAGCCTGGCTTTCATGCTACTTGCAGCTTCACAAAGTGATCTGTTTGGAAGCGCCATGCAGAAATATGCTGCATTTTTCTGTACTGTTTGAGACTTAACTGTAGAGTGTGAAGAAAACAGGCAGTTTTTTATGGTGATTAAGATCTGCTGTGATTCAGAAAATCAGATTTGTTACATAACAAATTACTAGAGGCTTTTCTTGAAAAGGATCGTCAGATTTTCCTTCCTCCAAACATTGGAGTTAGTTTGTAGGATCATTAAGTATGGAGCAGGTGAGAGCGAGACCTTGTCAGATGGAGGTCGTAACTGATGTTTTAAGTTCCTGAAGCCTTTGAGAATATATATCCTAAGCCTCTGACAAAAAACCCCAACTGCTTCTAAAGACAAAAACAAAAGTGGTTGGTAATGCTAAATCTTTAGTCTGAGTGTCACAGAAAAGACTCTGGGACATAATGTTTGCAGCAAATTGAAATCACTTGTTTGTTGAGAATTTTAGGAAGATATGCAGAGTAGTAAAGTGATTGATGCTTCACTTGGAGGTCACCAGTGTTGTGCCTCAGACTTTTTATAAGTTTATAAAAGAGGGTAAAGAGAGCAGCAGTTAAATTCCTTCACAAAAGTCCAAGTACTTGAAAGTCTAGACCCTTGTTATTGCTGAGCAGTTACTGATTTTGCATGGTAAACGGGTGCTTCATTTATTCTGTATTCTTTTATTTTCTAGGTGCAAATCCAATGGGAGTGAATGGAGGAGTAGGGGTTCAACCCCCTAATCTTTTGCCTGACTCAATGTTACATTCAACCATGAATTCTCAAAAGTAAGTTGAATTCTTTGTATCCCAGTGATTTTATTTTTATCTCATGGTGCTTCTTGCATAAACAGCAGGGTAAATGCCGCTGATGGCTATCTCTCCGTTTGGATTCTGTAGCTTTTGTTGCAGTTTTCCAAATCCTTGGGTAGAACAGCATGTACTCTTTCGTGGCGTTGTTTTGGTGTCTGTGCAGCTATTTCTGCAGAGTTTGTCCATTGATTAGAGAATGGCTGAACTAGCACTTTGTCCGAACATTATTCTAAAAGAGGCTGTGACTGTAAGATGACTAAGCTTGGGCTAGACTTTTGCCCTCAATTCTTGCTCTGTTTTTGAAGCCCCATGATGAGTGAAAGCGCCAATGTTGCCAGTTTGGGAGCTATGCCAACAGCTCAACCATCCAATACTGGAATTCGAAAGCAGTGGCATGAAGACATTACTCAGGATCTCCGAAACCACCTTGTTCATAAATTGTGAGTAGCTGATACCAAAATGGTCTCCTGTTAGACGAGTTGCTGCTCCTGAGCTGTATTTGGGGGCCAGAAGGAAGCCTGACTTGCAAAACTGGAGGGCCAAGGAGTGAATTTTGTCAGGATGCATGAGAATGGAAAGAGAAGCCCTAAAGATGGAACCGCATCTATTGTGTTGGGGTTGTTGTATTAGAAGTTCCTCACTCTGTACTCAAGCTTTATCTACATGGGGGCAGTGTCCCCTGGGAGCAGTAGCAGTGCTGCAGTCTCTCAGAAGATTTGGCTCTTGCTTTATGCTCAGTTCACTGGGTTTAGTGCTGGTGTGGGGACATCCTGATCACTTACATGCATTTTTTAAATTTTTTTTTCTCCCTCCCCCTTCAGAGTCCAAGCCATATTTCCCACTCCTGACCCTGCAGCACTGAAGGATCGGCGTATGGAGAATCTGGTGGCATATGCTCGGAAAGTGGAAGGGGACATGTATGAATCGGCAAACAGCAGGGTGAGGTGCTATCCCCTGTTGTCAAGCCTCTGCCTTGATCCCATAGTGGTTGGGGAGGAAGAGGAGTGAAGGCACAGACAAGACTGCCAGGCTGAGGAAACATGTGTTTAGGGGTTGTTGGATGGGGATCCAGCTCGCTGCAGGCTGCCAGCTGCCTGTGCCAGGAGTCAGGGTGTGCTGTGACTGAGACTTCTCATGGTCTTTTGAAGGCAGCTCTTCACTGTGATTGTCCCAGAGGAATGTTGGACACAAGAAGAGAAATGTCTGATGTTGGCCTAATAGTTGAGGGCAGTGCCCTAAGCAGTGCCCCTTTTGCCCCCCCATCTGTCTGCAAAGGGAGAGGCCTCCCCCAAGCTGAAATGTGTGTGTAGGCTGCTTTGCAAGTTTGACTCACTGGGACCTGTTTGTTGTCTTTTCTTAAATGTATGTGTCATCTCCTTTCCTGACTTGTATTCCTCCCCAACAGGCGGAGTACTATCACTTGCTAGCGGAGAAGATCTATAAGATTCAGAAGGAGTTGGAGGAGAAACGAAGAACCAGGTTGCAGAAGCAAAACATGATCCCAAATGCTCCAGGCATGCCACAGGCATCCATGAATCAAGGGCCCAATATGGGACAGCCACAGCCAGGAATGTCTGCAAGTAAGAACAGCTGGGTTACTGACTACCTGGTGCAGGGAAATATCCTGTATTGTCATTTTGGTAGGTTAGTGACTGTTTAGCTGTTCATGGGTGCCTGACCTGCTCAAAGTTAAACAGAACTCTCTCCTCTTTGTTCGGAGTATTTGTCAAGTCTTTGCTTATGTGTTAATTAATGACAATTAATTATCTAAAAGCATTTAGTCTTTCAAACAGATTGAAATACTGTAAACCTTTACGCTTACTCTGAGGATGGAGGGAGTGGAGATTAACTTTTGTCCTTAATGTTGCAGAACTTCAGTCTCATTAGATTCACCTCTACAATTAATTGATTTAAAGATAACTACAATTGCTATAGAAGAAATATATTTTCATAAATATTTAGTTGTTTGGTGTTCAGAATGATCACTGTTATCATTTTTGCTAAACAGAGTATGAGTATTGGAGTGCTTATGTTTTTATGCCTTTGAAAGCTTGGTTGTGCTTGTACAGTGGTCTGTAGAAGTTCTTGCAGTCTGGAATGTTTGTGAGCTACCATTCCTTGGTGTACCTTGATAACATGCTTCAAATTTGTCCTCAGTTTTTGGAAGCTAGCTAAGTCGGAGGATGTTTCTGTCAATGGGGCATATTTATATTTTCAAGGAAGTTTTTGGGTTTGCCTCACACTTGGAGAATGCTTCAAGAGTGTTTCGTAACGGGACTGCATACACTTACTATATTTATATATTTCTTTACACATGGGATTTAATGCTTAATTCTCACCAAAATGGTTGGTGGATGAATCCTGATGGTCTTCTGATGGCATTATCTTATTTCAGTGCCTTTTTTTCCAGATGGTCCTCTTCCTGACCCAACCCTGATACGTGCCAATGTGCCAAACCAGATGATGAATCGCATGCAGGCACAGCCAGGTAAATATTTGAAGAAAATTGGCTGTAATTTCTGAAGGAATTTTGGAATTGGGCAACCCTTGCTGAAGTGTCACAGACCTTGTTTCATGTGCAGTTTTTACCTTTGGTTAAGAAAATAGCTATCTATGTTATACAATACTTACATAGCTATATAATCTGTGTAAAACACTACCTCTAATAGCATTTCATGATCTGGTGAATTTGAGCTGCACATTAGCTGCTTGCTTTGTTAGATAAAGAGCTTGATGCTTTTGGAACTTCTGATCATGTGTACATAGAATGGGGGGGTCAGTGAAACATGGTGAGCCCAACCAGCTCAGGTGAGGACACGTTGGTTGGTGGCAGAGGGAATGTGGTGAGAATCATTGCTTGTAAGGGCAGAACCTTTGTTCCTACACATTCAAGATGTGTTATAGCCAACATGCAAAATACGTGAGGAAGTGAAGATGGAGTCTGAGATTCAATAAGTGAATTCCTAATATCTAGTTAAGATAATGTAACTTTCTGTAGAAAGTTGATCTTCAACAGTAGGTGTGACACTTCTCATTATTTGTCGCATATTCCAGTATTCTCTACTTTACAAGCTTTGGAAACAGGCTTTTCAAAGGGAAAAAATTGGTCTGTATGCTTAAGGAGTATGGTAGCTTGGACACTATATTTAAAATTATTGCATGTAATTACTTGATAGAAGGCAATATGTGCTTGAAAACTGGTTGCTAGAAAGCAAAATTTGGAAGAAATGAACAGCATTTTTTCTCCAAATGTTGAATGGTGCCCAAAGGAAAATTCAGGCCTTTGTTTATAAGGTTTTTTTTGGCACAAACTCACAGGAATGAATCAGTTTGGCCAGATGAACATGCAGCTGTCACCAATGGGACCCCGGCAAACGCCTCCTCTTCAGCACCCTGGACAGCTAAGTCAGGCTGGGGCCATGAACCAGGTCAGTGTGCCTTCCCTTCAGGGTGTTGAGCTTGCAGGTTTGCTTCTCTAGGCTGTGGCTTCCTTGAAGAAACAAGAGAAATTTAAAAATAAATCAAGCATAATTTCTTCATTCCCTTGGCCCTTTGGTTTCTGTCTTTTACATCTCCTCTCAAAGATCTGTCTGGTCTGTGAAAAGCCTTTAGGTCCTTGTGGTAAAAATGCCCTAAAAGTTAAATTGAATTGGCTTTTTATTGCATCCTTAAAACAAGGAACAAAAATAAATCCTAAATCGCAGTCCCAATCTGAAATCCATATCCCTTAACTTCTAAGAGAAATCATCATAATTTCTGTCTTTTGAGAGGAGCTATAAGCAGGCTTTCCATATTGTATCCTAAAGATAAGTGGCAGGCATCAATTTCTGCAACAAAATAAATGTTTGGGGTTTAGGGTTTTTTTAGTAGAATGTTACGGAGGTGTATGCGCATTGTGTGAAATGAGTTCCTTTCTTTCCCAACAGATGGGGTTTCCTTCACGTATGCAGCAGCCAGGAGTTGGCCAGCCTTCTGGTCAGAATCAGTTTCTACAACAGACCCAGTTCCCTTCTTCTTCCCCGGGAATGAACACAGCAAGCATGCCTATGACTCAGCCTGGCAATCAGACACCAGTTTCTCAAGTAAGTTTCTGGTTTTTGCAAGCGGTGTCAGTGGGCTTTGTCATGTACTGATTGCATTTGTTCAGTTCGTAGTAATGGAGAACAAGTTGTTTTCTCAAGATGCATTTGGAATTATAGTCATCTGAATTAATTTATTGAGAGTGTGCATTTTCCTGATGTAGCACTGGGAATGGCAAGGATGAAACACTGTTGACTTGTTCTCAGGCTTAAGTGTTGCAAAGGAATTGTTTTAGGTTTGTTTTAACAGAGCAAAGAGGAAATTGTAACTCGGCATGCAGTAGCTAAGAATCTCTTGCTGAACAGTGAAGCAGCAGAGCCTGAGAAATTAAGAGGTAGCAAAATAAGTCATAAAAAGGCATGTCTGTGCAGGACCAATATGTGTTGCTGGCTTTGGGGGATGAGGAGGGTTATCACTACTAAAAATCTGAACTTACAGTCTAGCAGTTTCCTTTCTTTCCTTTCCCTCTCCCTTTTCAGCAAGAACCTTTCAGGCCAGGAAGAAGTAGGGAACGTCAGTTTGCTTCTCACTGATGCTTCTTCCTAGTTTGCAGGCAAGATTACTGTGGAGTTACAGTTTTTTTCCTTGACCAATACAATTTTTTTGTTTTCCTTTTTTTTTTTTTTTGTAATCTCATAATGGTAGAGTTACAGCTGTACTTATTTGTGATGATAAATTCAGTTTCTAGTCTTGGGGGTGGAGGCATGGGGGCACCCTAACTGTACTTGAATGCAGCTTTTCATTGTGGTGCATTGTCCCGTATTCAGGATGTACAAATCTGCAGTTTTAGAAAGAAATGCTTTGCGAGCTGGGAGTGTAGGTGTGCCATTCTTTAAATATATCAACAAGTGTAAGTTATTCTATTGCAACTTCTCTAAAAGGAATGACAAAATTATAAAACAGCCTTATGTTCATGTAAAGAAAATCAAATAAACCATTTGTGCTTTTGAAAGCATTTTAAAAAATTAAGCAGATACTTTGTCACACTCCTTAAAGTATGCTGTGATAAAGCAGCCGTTTGACAGTAATTTCTCTTGCTTTTCTGTAGCAGATAGCAACTGTGCATTTGTCATAGCAAATGTGTACCTGTTTTCCCATAGGCACAAATGACCAGCGCTTCCTGCCCTGTGAATTCTCCTGCAATGGCTCCAGGCTCTCAAGGGAGCCATATTCACTGCCCACCTCTCCCACAGCCTCCCATGCACCGAAATTCTCCTTCTCCAGTACCTAGCCGAACCCCAACACCTCACCACACGCCCCCCGGCTTGGGATCACAGCAACAGCAGGCAGCAGCAGCTGCCACTACTGCCCCGACACCTGCTCCTCAGGCAATGCCACCAGGACCACAGACCCAAACTATGCACCCCCCTCAAAGGCAGACTCCAACGCCTCCACAGGCACAGCTGCCTCCACAAGTCCAGCCTCCAGTTCCAGTTACCCCTTCTGCAGAGCAACAGCAGCAGCCCTTGTCACAGCAGAGCACGACTGCATCTGTTCCCACACCAACAGCACCACTGCAGCCTCAGCACCCCACAACACCTGTAAGGAAATACTTTAATTGAGCTTTCCCGGCAAATTTTTATGTAGAATGTTTAATTTTCACGTGTTTTTTGTTTGTTTTCAGTTTTTGTGCTCCTGGCATGTTTAGTTTCAAAATAGGGTGTGTTTCTCTATTTGGGAAGTAACCTTTTTTCCATCAAGACAAGTCTGTAGATCATCTGGTGTTTCCAGAGAGGGAGTATTTTTCAGAATTCTAGTGCAGGCTTTGAATTTCACTGTGGGATGAGGTTTTTTGGTTATGTCTACGTATGCATAGTGCTTGTATACAATAGGGAAAAAATGTCATTTTCTGTATACTAGGCCTTCCAGTGCATGTTTCTGATGCATATTTTTCTATAGTTAAAGTTGAGTGACAGTATGTTCTTCAGGGAAAGCAAATATAAGGACTAGAGTGCATTTAAACTCCCTGGAAATGTAATATAGGTAAAACATAGATTAGAGAAAGAAAAATAAGTTCATTAGAAGCCTATTTGTAATGTGTGTTTTTTTTCCCTCAGCTTTCACAGCCGACTGTAAGCATTGATGGGCAGGTATCTAACCCCCCATCCACCAGCAGCACAGAGGTGAACTCTCAGCAGACTGTTCCAGAGCAGCAGCAACCACCCTTGCAGGAAGTGAAAATGGACATTAAAACAGATGAAGGGGAACCAGAACAAACGGAGCTGCAGTTGGAGGAGAAATCTGAGGTGAGATTGTAAACCAGATGTTGGATAGAATATCTTCATCTAGTTCTGTTAGATGCTTTGTCTCCTTCTAGAGTTCAGTAAGAGCTGTAGGTGCCACCTGCTACTGCAGTTTTGATTGTCCTTGTGTTATTCCTGAAGAAGGGTCTGTGTTTTCTGGTGAAATTATGGTGGAAGCCAGTGGTCACGGGAGGGACCATGGTAGTGTGGTTGCAGCTGTGAGGCTTTGCTTTGGTAAATGCCAGTGTGAGGAGGCTCTCAGGTCAGTCCTACAGCTGTTAAAATAGCAGATACTAGGATGAAAGGAAATGGCTTCAAGTTGTGCCAAGGGATTGGATATTAAGAAAAATTTATTCACTGAAAGGGTTATCAAGCATTGGAACAGGCTGCCCACGGAAGTGGTTGAGTCACCATTCCCGGAGGTATTTAGAAGATATGTAAATGTGGCACTTAGGGTTACGATATAATGGTGAACTGGACAGTGCTGGGTTAATGTTGGACTCAAATGATTCTTCCCAACATAGATTATTCTATGTGTACATAATGGGCTGCTTTACTGGGCTTTGACAGCTTATCTCCGAGGTCAGCTGGGAGTGTGGTGCCAGTAGTCATCTTGGCAGCCCTGGTACGAGACACTCTTGGAACTGCCTGAAGAACTGGAGGGTTACCCGTGTCCTCTTGCAGCTCAGAACTCGTTAGCAGCACATCATTGCTACTACTACATGTTTAAAGACACATTCTAACATATTTACTCAAATTTTAGGCAGGTTTTGATTACAAAGGAAATACCTTTAATTTTAGGGAAAAATGGTGAGCAGGTTGACAGATAGGTTTAAAGAACAGAAACATGGATGGGTGGCCTCCCAGGAGACTTAAGTGACAAGCTCCAAACTACTTTCCAGGTTAAAGTAGAACCAGTTGTGGAGGAATGTAAACCAGACCCAATGGAGCAAGAAGAGAAGAAACCTGAAATGAAGACTGAAGTGCCAGAGGGGGAAGAAAGACCTACTACTCCAGCTACTCAGTCTTCTCCGGCAGCTGGGCAGTCTAAGAAAAAAAGTAAGCAGAAACACTGTTTTGACTGAAATTCTCTGCATCTCCCTAGGGAAATCTTTTGAGGGATGAGGGTGGGGGCCAAGCTTTCTTTTTTGGTACTTAGTAGGCTTATATGGATTGTTCTTTGTGGCTTTTGGACAAAAATATCTAATAATACATGTGCTTATAATTGGCTTTGGGCAAGTTCTTTAAGGCTTTAGAATTAGACACTAAGCCTTAGTAAAATTGTCAATACAATAGAGATTTGAAATACTCAGTTACAGATTTTCTAGGCAAGTTTTTTCATGGGGCATCAGAAAGGAGCTGTATGTGGAACATAAACCATCTCTACTCATTTTAGCAATGTCCTCCTGTGATCTTCTTGTGTCCAGGTGATCATTTTAATATCCTCCTTGTAACTCAGTGTTGCAGAGGATAAACAATCCGTACTAAGTACCCTAAACCCGTTGTCTGTAGTCTTTTTCCACAGACCTCACATTTTCCAGCAGATTTCTTCCTTCCAGCTGTTTCTGCTCTCTTTCTGATATTGATTGTCTTTCAAAGTTTTCAAGCCGGAAGAGTTGCGGCAGGCACTTATGCCAACACTGGAGGCACTTTACCGTCAGGATCCGGAGTCTCTTCCATTCCGACAGCCTGTGGATCCCCAGCTACTGGGAATTCCTGTGAGTGTCTTAGCAAGATACTTTCCTGGCTTTAATTCAGAACTACTGTATTTTGACATGCCTGTTTGAGAACAGCTTAAGTCTGTCTTGTTAACATCCTTATATTGATGCGTTTGGAGAGTTTTAATTTAGGCAGTGGAACATACAATGTCTGAATTAGGAAAGTTTGTTTGGCCCTGTGTTCCTTTTTATAAATAAGCAGATATGCCATACATTGAAGTGATTACCAAGAGATCCCCCGTACTGTGTGGGCTTTTTATAGTTGTTGCTTCATGTTGCGATGCATTTATTGCTGAATTTTATAGGTGCTTCTCATCATGTATAAAACCTGTCTGAAGATGTGAGAAATTAAGCTGATCAAGACCACTTAAAAAAATCCATCAAGGATTATTAATCTGTTATAGGAAAGAAAGGGAGTCTTCAAGTTATAGGCCTTGTTTACATTGAATTTTCTGCTCATTTCAGAATTGTCTTGAGAGGACATAATTATCATTCAAGGATCTGTGTGTTAAAGTCTCTGAATCAATCACAGAGCTTTGCTATATATAAACAAACACATATATTTAGAAGTCCTGCTTGGGTACTTCAGGCAGTATTTTTTGGCCTGAAAGAGTTTTTTTTGGTGTTGGGGTTTTTTTATGGCAGATACTGCAAAAATTAAAGATCTGCTATATTATGGGCATTTATATCTTTGCTCATATTTCTAACAAGCTTTCTGTCGTGTTCTGCAGACTTTTGTAGAAGCTGCCCCATAATTGGTGGTGGACTGGAAAAAGACATGGAGACATATATTTTATCACAGAATAAAGTTATTTGTTTTTGTTAGGTTATCTGGTCTATTAAAACCAGTTGCTTTCTATTAATGCCCTTGTGTATATCTTCGGATCACAATGACTGCAAAAGCATCACCATTTCCTACTTTGTAATACTTGTTTTGCTGATTGAAATTAGAGTGGCTTTATTTCATCAGAAGCAAATGAGCAAGAGTGCCTGAGAAATAAAGGAATAATGAAAAGGAAGCACTGGGGAACGATATGGTATTACTTAGAGATTGCACTGTGTGTGTCACAAGCAGTTTGACAATTAAGTCAGGGAGGAACCTGTTTTTCTTGATGAGAATTTCTGTGCTGAGAATGCACATGCTGTCGTGTCACAATGTAGTTCTCTAGTAGTGTTTTGATACACTGCGTATTCTCGCAGGATTATTTTGACATAGTGAAGAACCCCATGGACCTTTCTACTATCAAGAGAAAGCTGGACACAGGACAGTATCAGGAACCATGGCAATATGTAGATGACATCTGGCTCATGTTCAACAATGCCTGGTTGTATAACCGCAAAACATCCCGGGTGTACAAGTACTGTTCCAAACTGGCAGAGGTGTTTGAGCAAGAAATTGACCCAGTTATGCAGAGCCTTGGCTATTGCTGTGGAAGAAAGGTAAGAAAATAAATACCTTCAGTCTGCTGCTTGCTCCCTTGTATTGAAGGGTTAAAATACAGCAGTTGCACTTGTTAGCAGCTACAGTGTGTCAAAAATTTTGAAAGTTTACCAGGATTTAGCAGTCCTGAGTAATCAGTAAAGTCAGTAACTGAAGTCTCGTTTTGATTAGGGTGAACCCTTTTGCTATTGCAAATTGAGCAGGTGTGGTTTTTACTGCAGAAGTGCTGTATTTCGCTGTATATTGAGACTGTATTTCCATTGTCTTGTTTTGATACTCTTTTTGTCTTTGGAGAAGAGCTAACTTGGGAACAACAGCCCCCTGAATGTTTTTTGTGACTAACATTTCATACACGTAGCTGTACAGAGAGATCTGTGCACAGAGCAAGGTTGGAAGTGTTCACTGTCTGGGTCACACTTGCTTCCCACGGAGAGCAAGTGAAAACATATATGAGTGCTAAGACAAGACATTCCTTTTTGCAGTTGGAGTTCTCGCCACAGACTTTGTGTTGCTATGGCAAACAGCTATGCACAATCCCTCGAGATGCCACTTACTACAGTTATCAGAACAGGTAAGGAAATCTCACTTGGTGCGGTTTTGTGCATGCTGTGATCAATCTGTTACAGGGGTGCATGCATTTACATAGATATCCTCTTTGTATGTGTATGCCTTCATGTTTTAAGATAAAAATTTTTGCTGGAAGTGCTCTTGAATAGTTTGCTTTGTGTGTTAATAATGATTTCTTTCTGCAAAGTTCACTGCAGCCTTTGCTCTTCTTCTTTTGTTTACAGAAATGCGATGTTTTACTACATTTTTATCCTGCAGTTAATTAAATCTTCAGTTACCTACAAATCATATATACAAGTCTGTTGCCTTTGCTTCCTGCTATGCAGCAGTGTTTTTCATGCAGAACACTGAGTAAACTATGCAGCAAGTATATTAATGCTCGTAATACGTGCTATTCTTGACAAGTCTGTTTTTCTCATAATGTTAGTAGTGAAGAGCAAACTTACTTTGTATTGCACATCTTAATTGGAAGATCTGTGTATTCAGATCTTCAGCAGATTGATGCTTGCTTTTTCTCAAAAAGTTTCCTGAAGGGAATTGTCTCAGCAGTAGCTGTCAGTAGCTCTGTAAAGTGCTGTCACTTCTACAGCTCTTTTGAGTGTCTTTTACTTCAGGTTTATCACTTCTGAAAGTGTCCTTGCTAGGCATCTCTGCTAGTTGGGGAAGTGAGGCAGGAAGAAGCAGGGAAGTACATGCTTTAACACTCCCTTATCCCCTTGTCTGTCACCAGAATGAACCTGTTAGAGCAGAGAATCGGATGACTCCAAAGTGTCACCTCCATCAATTTGTTTAGTTCCTGCTCTCTATTAATTCCATCACCTTAAACAAAACAAAAAACAAAACAAACCAGAACAATAAAAACACTAAGGATTTTGCCTGAAAGTCAGGAAGATTTTGCAAGAATTGTGGTTTCTTAAGCACCTGGTCAGATGAAAGCAACCACAGAGCTTCACAAGTTATATCTCAACCTTTTGACACTTTATAGAGGTTTATAGCAGTGACTGGAGGTTTTTAAGCTTATTCCTACTTTTTCATTCCTATTGTATCCCATAATAATTATTGTTGTTTTAGACTTATATGTAGCATAGAGCTTTTTATATCATGTCAGTATCTTTTGCTTATGTTTGTCTATGGACAAGTACTAGATGGACCAAATTATTCAGAAATCTTGTTTTACATGTTTTCAAACATTAGAAGGGAGTGTTTGCACTGTAACCAGTGCATTCATGTGACTTGCAGATTACGTTATCTATACACATACATATATATCTATAGACTGAAATGTATAATTGCAGAAGTACTGTTCACTGCATTATCTCCAATGAAAACTGGGAGAGAGGGTTGAGACCTGTCTTTCTAGCCTAATAGCTGCTTTATCATTGGTTTGTGTGGCTTTATAATGAACTTGTTTGAACTTTCTTTCGTTTATTTTTATTTTTAGCTGTCTTGTGCACTTAATTAACATGCCTTAGTAATGGAGAGGCCACAATTTTAGAACATTTTTGAGGTCTAGGGTAGAATCTTAAATTAATCTCTAAGTACAAATGAAATTGTTCCCTGTAATGCTTGCTATAGTGATGGCTGGACTGTTCTGTGTGCAGACTGGAGTGGAGCAAGATGTGCGTAGTTAATGTTAGTTAACATAGAGTTTAACAGTCCTATTAATTAGTCTGTAAGAATTTTGAGGACAGATTTTATTGTTCTTGAAGTTTCTGATGTTTAGCTTTCCCTTTTGACTGGGAGAGAATCATGTGACCTTTCAGCATTTATACATTAAAGATGGAAGACTATCCCTCTTCCATTGATCTCCTGCAGATCCTCCTGCCAACAGAACTGCTGTGCTGATGTACAAGTCAGAGTAGCAGTTCCTCCCTCCTTCTGCTCTTTCCCCCTGTCTCATTTTAATTCTTTGCTGTGCGTGGCATGGATTATTAAAATGAAGAGGGTATGGGTATGCTAAAATGGAATACTCTTGTTTAATTTGTTTTAATTGTTTGCTGCTTGTGAACCCATTTGAGAGATTTAATGCTAATCTGTGCTTTGCCTTGGCTTTCTGCTTTGTGTTGTCTTGTCCTGCTTCTGTGTTTTTGTGTTTGTCCTGCAAACCCCCATTTCTTTGTTTGTGTGTGTTATTTTTTTTAATTTCTCCTTCATGCTTGTCATTGTCTGCACTTGGCTTGATTGCGCAAAAAAAAAAATATTGCAAACCAAAAAAACCAAACCAACCAAACTCAATGTGGGGCCCATAAATCTGCATCATTGAATATCCCTGTCGCCGTTGATGACCTGCTCTCTGCTCCTGTCCCTTCCTTGGCCTGCTGTGATTGGTGGCTCCGTTGCTTGACTTGGGCTGTGTTGTGTGGACGGAGCAGTTCACCCAAATATGGCCTTCTTGCTGACAGGTATCATTTCTGTGAGAAGTGCTTCAACGAAATCCAAGGAGAGAGCGTTTCTCTGGGAGATGACCCATCACAACCTCAAACGTGAGTTACTTGTGTTTGCTTGGGCTGTGCATTCGCGAGCTGTATCGTGGCCTACAGTGCTTTCTCAAAGGGAGGGAGTTTAGCTTTAGGTTTTTAGGCTACTGGAAGGAGGGCGTTATAGTCTTCATAAAAGTCTGGACTTGTGCTCTTCTATAAAATTTGGACTGACTAAATTTGTGAAAAATAAGCACTTAGTGCTTGAAATTGCGACTCTGCCAATAAGGGGAGAAAAAGGCAAAGGGCTTTTTCCCTGAGTAAAAGTGAAAGTATTCTCCTGCAGATAAATAACTATGCCTCCGGGCAAGTAGGTGACAGACATAGCTTGAAATGTCAAATGCACCATTTTCTTTATACACAGGCTATGCTATTAAACTTGTATTCAACATCAGGTTGTTTTTCATCCAAATCAGAATCAGGCAACCTCCTTCTGCCATTCAGATATTTCACTGTTGGAGTACCATCTGCTTATGAGAAATGCTGTGCAGTTGTTGAGAACACAGTAAAAGGCTGTGCATAGATTCAGTTGCCTTTTACCGTGTTGGTGGCAAACTGTTGGGACAGTCTTTGATTTTGCTGTTCCCTCCTCACACTTCTCCCTCCCCCCCCAAAAATCTTGAAGTAGAATTTTGGGGAAATGCTATAGGGAGGGTAGAGATAGTTTATATCATAATGGCTGGGCTGGGGTTTTGCAGGGTTTGAAAGCTGAAATATATCCTTTGAAGGTAATATTGGAGAACTAGGATAATAAGATAACCTGCCTTTCTCAGTAATCAAAGATAATTGGAATTCTCTGCTTGCAGAGTATGAGAGGCATATCAAGTAGTCTTTTCACTATTAAATACTGATTGGACCCATCCAAAACTCGAGTGTCAGCAAGCTTTAACATTCAGCCTGTAGTAAAACTGAATAAGGGTGCAGTGTTGTTCTGTCCCATAAAAAATAATGGTTTCCACAGACAGAGTTGAGTGGCATATACTTTAGTTGTCTGTCACTGTGTAAATACAACTCCTTTCCTTGTAGTACCAGTGGTTGTTTAAAAAAAAATCTGCTTGCAAGTTTTGTCTTGGTTTGTGGATAGGTGTGGTATGGCATGAGTGTTTGTTGTCTCGTGTTAAAACTGAGTTTTATCGCCTATTTCTCCATAGCACAATAAACAAAGAACAGTTTTCAAAAAGGAAAAATGATACACTGGATCCTGAACTGTAAGTATTGCTCTCACACACTGAATGTTGCTCACTTTATTATAAATATTTTGTAAGAGATATGTTACTCATTCAAAATCAGCTTTATCTTTCAGTGTTTTCCAATTTCATATAGCTGTGTTAGCTCAGTAAGCAGCATATCTGGCATTCTGTACTCAGAACCCAAACCACCGTGTACTTGAGAAATGCAGATAGCACTGGATGTATGTGCTGAATTTACTCCATTTTGTTGTCTTGTCTGTGGATTAAACAGAAGGATGAATGCAGACAGCTCTGCTTTGAAACCTTGTGGCAAATGCTGAAGTCTCAGAACTTACTTGAGTCAATTGACAGTAGCTATTGGTGCTGTTGGCTATTCTAGTTGTATTTCATAGGCCTGTAGTAGAAGGAAAAGTTGACTTTTGAACCAGCCAGTTCTTCTGTGCAGTTCTGGAAACCGAATTGTAGTCATTCAGTAATGTTAAGATGATGGTGACTCAGCTGCTTTTCTTTACATTCCTGAGTGGTTTTTCTGCAGCTACTTTACATGGTCCGGCATTATACACCTATGCAGCTGCTCTGCAAACATGATCTTCATTCTCAAATGAATGAGCAAAAAGGATATTTATTATTCCCACACCATCCTTCTAAGAGCATAAGAGTCAACCAGCTCTTCTGTTTTACAAGGGCCGTGGGAAGGAGAGAATAGTAACTTGATTCATAACTTTTCTTTCCCTTTGTTAAAGTGAAAATAGAGCCTAACACTAGAATATAAGCCTAATTTACAGTATGATACTACATGCTCCATGCAGATTACAGCTATTCAAAGTCTCAAACCTTTAGACAGGCATGTTCAAAAGGAGTCATGTTGTCCTGATACCTGAAGCAGCCTTAGTTGTTTTGGGGAACTGTATTCACCAACATCTGGGAAGTAGACCATATCGCTCAGTTGTCCTTAAATCTCTGCCAGTGTTCTGAAAGTGACTTGGATACTGGTTCTGTTTTCTTCTTTCCCACCTTTCTGCAGTGTACCCTAGGGTTTGAAGTTTACAGATTTTACCCTTAGAAGGTATTCACTTTAAAAAAAAATGAGTGGATGGCAGTAAGACAAGCAAATGGTAATAATAATATGTCCCTGCATAGTCTGCCTGATTTGAGCTGACAGGTTCTTAATTCATTCTGGAGACTGTTCTCAGCATAGATGTGCCCTCTGTTATTTAGGCTCAAAAACCTAAATGCTATAAGTCCTCTGATATAATATTACCAAATATACAAGCATGTAATTATACTACTAACCTTTGCTTCCCTTTGTGCTTTTTTGCTTTCTACAGATTTGTTGAATGTATAGAGTGTGGAAGAAAAATGCACCAGATCTGTGTTCTTCATAATGAGATAATCTGGCCTTCTGGGTGAGGAATTTCTCCTTAATAAGTAGAGAGCATATTTACTATTTACTACAGCTAGTGCATAAACTTCCTTATATTGATTATATTTAAAAGAATGTCTGGTGGAAGAAGTTACGTTTCCTGAAAATTTTACACAATCTCTAGGGCAACATCAAATTTAGACATCATATCTTATTGTGTTGTGTGTGAAGTTGTTTTTAATCTTCAGTGTTTCTAATGTTTCTTCGTGTGGACAGCAGCATTTCAGCCTTATGTTTCAGCTTTCTGTGTTTAAAGACACGAGCCCTTCATGAAAAGATGTTTTTAGTTCTGGTAACAGTTTTAGTGTGATCTGTTTTCTGTACAAATAATACTGCTTTGTCATCCTCAAAAAATTTTGTAAGAGCTGAAGAATTTAAGAGGTGAATTAACTTTTTTGACCTCAGTGATCAGATTTAATTTGAAAACCAGTATAGTTGTCTTTAGGTGTTCCATGGTCCTTGATCAACATACTGGGTTTTCTTCTGATTGATTTAAAAGCTTTTCATGAAAGATGATGAATCATATGTAGGTAAAGTTCTAGAAGAGCTAAATGTTTCATTTCTTGGCAAGAAAGCTATGGGTTCTAGCATTCTGTTGTCCCATCTACATTTCTGCAAAAGAGGGTGGACATCCTGTAACTGAGGAAGAATAGTCGAATTGTTTCAGTCTGTAGTGTATTTGGGCACTTAGCAAAAAAAAACCAAAACCAAACAGCCTTTTGCTTTGTGGTGCGTTATTTCATCTTCAGGAGAGACAGCAGTTTGAGCCTGCTTGCTCCAAAAATACTTTGAGCCGCTCTTGTTAGACCTGCCAGTGGAGACTCTTTTCTGGGCTTGCAGGTGGTGACATGGGTGACTGACAGGAGATGCAGCCCCTGGAGCTTAGATCCTCATCTGCAGCTCTGAAACAGCTGAGCTGTTTATGCTTGCAGTGTTCTTTATGCTGCCTTTTATTTCAAATTTCAGTTAGGGTATTTTCCAGACCAGATAAGATCTGGTGAAAGATTTAGTTTCTCGTGGTAAGGTACTAAAGGACTTGATGGTCTCACTTGGGGTGACTTCACCATCTCCTGTTTTTGTTTCAGCTTTGTCTGTGATGGCTGCCTGAAGAAAACAGGACGAACCCGGAAAGAGAACAAATTCTCTGCTAAAAGTAAGATTCTGACACTTGCACCAACAAATTCAAGTAATATGTTAAGAATGGAGAAGAGGTGGCTTCTGTGCTCGTTTTACACTTATTTCAGTTTTTTAGAGTTGAAGGAGGATGCTTTTGGTCGATTTTGACCATCGATTCTGTGATGCTCACAATGTTTGCATTCACAGATGTTGTCATTGGTTGATACTCTATTGTAGAGGATCAATATACTGGTTTAGAGCACTACTACTGCAAGATCTCCATTGCAGTATTGATAACGTTGGCAAATAGTTGCTGCATGGCTGCAGTCTAACTTAAGTTTACGATAACGTGTTCAAGTCACCGTGACTCCTGCTGCTCCTAAGAGCTTTGATGGAGGTAAAGATTGCGTCACCTGATCAGAAAACTCTCTACAGACGTTTCCTCTTGATCAAGGCTGTGTAGGAGGAAATTTGTGCTGTCGTTGTCCATCTGCTCTGTAGACAAAATAAGTCCTTTAGAAACTTCTTAGATTGGTGTACTACTTACGTATAGTGAGGATTTACATTTCTGCTGAAATAAAAAAGATCCCTGGCCAGGCAATAGCATCAAGGTTTAGCAAACCATTCAGTGAATGCTTTCAACATCTGAGTCTTTTTTCAAAATGTCCAAAATCAAAACTCCCTAGTTTCAACAAGAATACAGGAAGAATACAAGGGTTCTTTCACCATTTCTATCAGATTGTGTCTAGAAACCTGAAAGTGTTGCATACTTAGCATGGTATACTGATGTTTTACCGAAAGATTTCAAATTGGAAAAATTGGAAGGCTGGTTGGCAGATGGGTAATTCTACCAGAAGTAATGGCTAGCGATGGGGCAGGCCCTGTTACACCAGGAGTCTTACACTCTCTTTTAGCTTTAGGTTTTGTCAGTTAATGTTGTGCTTCTTTTGTATGAAGTTTGCTTGAAAATGAGAAACTTTTGAACTAAGTATGTTAGTTGCAGATACAGTTGTATTTAGTTTTCTTTCCATTGTTGAAATATATTCTTTTGCTAATTGGAGAGACTGACTTGGCTAGTATGGCTTTATAGACAGAATATACTTTCAAATGCCACGTCTGCCCGTGAAGGTATGTCTTGAGAGCAGTGTCTTGTAATCCAGTTTAAGTAATTAATAACTTCTATTCAGGAGGAAGCTTAATTGTGTTTGACTTTTAAGATAGATGGAAATTGGTTTGAAATACACATTCTTCGTTCATTTAAATAATGTATAAGCCATAAATGTGCCTGCAGGGGAAAAGCAGCTCACCCCATCTAGAAGTGTTAGGATTCAAAGGTAAAGCTTTAATTTATGTTAACATAGTGCATGTGTTAAGAGTCACTCTTCATTTAATATCTGAGTAGAGAAATCACATAGGAACAGTTTGGTTTTGTATATGTTTGGAGCTGTATCTTTTTCCTGCAGGGTTACCAGCTACAAGACTTGGTACCTTCCTGGAGAACAGAGTCAATGATTTCCTAAGACGACAGAATCACCCTGAGGCAGGAGAGGTTACAGTTAGAGTTGTACACGCGTCTGACAAAACTGTCGAAGTAAAACCAGGAATGAAAGCAAGGTGTGTTCTTTCCATTTCTAATTTTGTTTTCTTTTGTGTGAGGTGGAAATTATTTGTACTTATGTGATACTCTTTTGATTAAATAGAATTGTTTAGGTTGGAAAATACCTCTAAGGTCAAGTCCCACTGTTACCCTAGCACTGCCAAGGCCACTGCTAAACCATGTCCCTAAGTGCCATATATACATGTCTTCTCAATATCTTCAGGGATGGTGACTCAACCACTTCCCTGGATAGCCTGTTCCAATGCTTAATAGCCCTTTTTGTGGAGAAATTTTTTATAATATCCAGTCAGAAAGACTCTTGTAGTCAAAACTTCACCACCAGCCAGGTCTTAACAAACAGATGTTCCAGCAGCATATTAATTTGTTGTGGTGAGTGTCATCTTTTTCATGGTAAAAAGTGAATGCCTTGTCTTTGAGTAGCCTGTAAGTGTTTAACTTTAAAATTGCACTAAAATTACAGTAAAATTAGAGTAGCCATCATCTTTGTTGCTTTCACTAGTAACATGCAGTCTCTCATATGTGAATATATTTGGTATTCCTCTTTACCCTCTAACCTCCAGGTTTGTAGACAGTGGAGAGATGGCCGAGTCTTTCCCTTATCGAACAAAAGCGCTTTTTGCCTTTGAGGAGATTGATGGTGTAGACTTGTGCTTCTTTGGGATGCATGTGCAAGAGTATGGCTCAGACTGCCCTCCACCCAATCAAAGGTGAGGAACTGCAGGAAAGTTTATTTCCCTCCGGTGCTGTCTCACTTGGGTGAACTGCCTGAAGTTTTGTATAGAGCTTTCCTGCGGCTTGTGTGAGACTCTTGGTGCTATTAGGTTCTAAAAACAAAGTAGCTTCTGCAGGGAGTAGGTTAGAGTTGCTTCTTGCTGGGGATGCTGGCTGGCAGACAATGTTGCCTTAAGGATCACTTATCAATATTCTCAAGGAAGGGGTTGGATAGTTTTAGGTAGATGAGGCTAGGATATCAAAAGGAGGCCAAGTTTCTAGAGTTAAATTAGGATCAGCAGCTTTGGAGATTGCTGTTAAAATGGATACTTCATTGCATAAAATAGCATGAATAAACTTGTAGCACTACTTTGAAATCTCTCCTCCTTCTCATGCCTTTTTTGGTTTGTTTTTTTTAGGCGAGTGTATATATCTTACCTGGACAGTGTTCATTTCTTCCGCCCTAAATGCTTGAGGACTGCTGTCTATCATGAAATACTAATTGGATATCTAGAATACGTTAAGAAACTAGGGTAAGTATGTTTTTAGTGTTTTTTTTCTCTACAGCATTTGTGCTAGGAAGTTTTTGCTGCAAATTAAATTGCTGCATCCTAGAGTTGAGAATATGGTGCCTAAGTATCAACCCATGATAGAATAACTTGGCAAGAGCTGTGTATAGTTGAAAAAGACAAGAGACAAAAAGGGATCGCAGGCTTTTCAGGAGAGGCTTATGCTTCAGATATTTTTAGGTTTCCAAACTTGCGTAAAACGTAAGTCTAAGTAGAAAAAGTGAGCCTTTTATCTGCTCCATAAAATTTTGTCCTTGTTGTTGATAGTGCAGTCCTTGTGTAATGCCACTGCTTTGATTAGGTTTTTCCTTTAGGCTGGCAAGTAAGTTCTTCCCCATGTTTATAAGGAGAAAGTTAAGTGTATTATGTCTGTACTGATTAACTCTGTAGCAGTTGTATAAGGCCCCTAAGGAATCTCTTGCAGAATGAGTAGTTGAAATTGTGAGAAACTGAAGAGTTAGTAGAGAAAAAGGAGAATATACTTGGGACAGGACAAAAGAACACAGTTCTGAAGTAATGAGAAAGGCGGAAATTAAATGACCACGATTACTGAAGTAGAAACAGCAGTGAAGTAAACATCAGTCTACTGTGAAAGGTATCTGGTGTAAGTTGGCAGAGAGTTATTCGTGAAAAAATTGTTAGGGACTATGTTTAAAGCAGTTGCATGAAAAAAGGTAGGGGAGTCGAAATGGAGGTGAGTAGTGCTGTCTGGTGGTGAGGTGGCATGTTTTTTAGTGCTTCAAAAGCATACATTAGGCTTCTTTCTGCTTCTTTTATTATATACAGACTCACAGGTTAGAAAATACAACTGCTGTATAGAGCTCAGGCCTCAGTTTTACTTGATGCTGTTTTCTGTTCTAATGAGTAACATCAGGCTCTCATTTTGGAAAAACAGTATTGGTCACGCAGTATCATCTCTCCATTCTCAGGCAGAAGGAATGACAACTGGCTGCAGTTCCCAGGGTTTGGGTAGGGTTCTGCAGAGCTGCTTCTCAACATGGCGAGGATGGTTATTTTTCTCTGACTTGAGATCTGATTATTCCTCCTACTGGAGTTCTTTTCAAAAACTAATAGAGAAGAACTGAGGATGAAGAAGTGATCTTTGCTGTTGTATTCTCTGCAGCTGCTACCATTTGGCTGTCATCTATCTTGATAGTATTCTAGATGGTGCACCCAGTAGCATGGGTTGGCAGTGACTGTTTATTCCCAGATATAATTTTGATACCCTGTAAAACAGGTTCTCAAAGTTAAAATCCAGGGGATTTTCAATAGAAAAGTGGAAAATCTGTGTTTGAATAAATATGTTCTTATAATTTTGCTAGATAATGAATTACTGCACTGTCTCAAGCTTTTGCTACTGAAATACCTAGTCTCCATCTTTGTCCCGTTAGTTAATTGGGAAAAGGCAATTGCAGGTCCATATGAGGCTTTGATTTTTATCTAGGCTGGAAAACGTGTCCACTTTGCATGTAAACTACTCCATATAGAGCTCTGAATTTTAAAAAATAAGAGAAAAGATGGAACTGTTACTGCCTGAACGGGGCTGGAACGAACCCTGGAGTTAAAATCTGAGAGCACTGTAATTACCGCAGTGTGGGAACAGCGGCCACCTCGGTGGTGATGCCACCTCGTGGCAGAGGAGAGCGCGAGTGTCGTCAGAGCCCACATGTGCTGTTTTTGTCTGACCGTGCCAGGTATACTACTGGGCACATCTGGGCCTGCCCACCCAGCGAAGGAGATGACTACATCTTCCACTGCCATCCCCCTGACCAAAAGATACCCAAACCCAAACGACTGCAAGAGTGGTACAAAAAGATGCTGGACAAGTCTGTGTCGGAGCGCATTGTCCATGATTACAAGGTGTGTTAAGTGTGTGCTGGCGGGGGGAGGTTGGCTAATCTTGTCTTTCTTCCTTGCCTTATGCACTGTGCCTGATTCTTAGCATTTACTGCATTGGTTTTAAGTGAATTTTGCACTAAAAGTTTGCAGTGAAAACACATCCTCTTCAAAGCATGTAGCATCTGAAATAGTTCTAGCAAGACATTTGAAATGATTTCTTCAAACAAACTAAGTTCTTGAGGAATACTGTAAAAGAAAAACATATGCCATCTTAAATCTTCTTGTGTTAGATAAAATTGCAGGGTTAGGATGCCAATGCATTTAGAAGTACGTAAAAATCTTTGAAATTATCAGGACTTCAGCTAGTGTCAGGATTATAGTGATTATATTGTTCCATTTGCTAAGTATGAAATGGTAACTATCTATTGCTTCCGAGTGGGAATATTTGAAATGTATTCGACAAGCTTTAACTGATGCAGTGTTAAATCTGCACTTAGAATGTGCTCTCATAAAATGAATTGAAATATTAAGCTGTGCTTTGTTTGGTCTTGCTGATGCCTCTTTTTTTTTTGTCACTTATTGAGAATGTTGCCTTTGGTTATGTGACTTGTGACAGTGGTAACCAAGAGTGTTTCGCTCTCTTTTAGGATATATTTAAGCAGGCAACAGAAGATCGTCTAACAAGTGCAAAGGAGTTACCTTACTTTGAGGGGGATTTCTGGCCTAATGTTTTAGAGGAGAGCATTAAGGAACTAGAGCAAGAAGAAGAAGAGCGGAAGAGAGAAGAAAACACTAGTAATGAAAGCACAGATGTAAGAATGCTTCTGCTATTTTATAATCTAATGTAAAAGTTGTTATCGTAGATGGCTAATTATAAAAAAGGAGGGGCCAGGACACTTTGGTTAACTGGCTTTTTCACCTCCCTCTAATATAAATTTCAATTCTGCAGTTTATAAATTAGAGCTGTTAAAATACCACTAAGCTACATTTCAATGAACAGCAGCTGTTCATGTGGCTATAAACCTATCTAATTACCAACGGCAATTAGGTTGAAACAGCTGCTAGTTGAATATTTTGCTGCTGAAATCCAGTTGTTGTCAATGTTCATGTTGCCACTTCAGCCTGACTTAGAAGTTTTTGCCTTAAACTTTAGCTTTTGAATAGTGGCTAACTCTTTTCTTTCAAACTTAGATATTCTAACACCAATCTTAGCAGAATGTTCTGAGAAAGTAATGAAATGCTGTGAGTTAGTACTTGACTCTTAATAGGTCTGTTTACTAGCTTTAAGACATTGAGGATCTGAAGCACAAATTACTGCTGAATTGTTGTTGGGCTGCTGTAAACTAGAGAAATTTGTTCCTGCTCTGTGTCATGTGCAATTTTATTTGAAAACGTGCAACTGTGTTTTCACATTTCACAAAAAACCAATATACCTCTTAATTCAACAATGAATTTGAAAATTAACAGATGCAGAACTTATGCATCTGCCTATCCTTGGATCTTCTGAGCTTTTATAGAAGAGGTCATGAGTCTAGGATTAGCTTAGTAGTTTTGCTCACACAGTAGTACTTGTTAGTTAACTCTGTTTAACCACTGCTGCTTCATCACCTTATCAGATACTAGATTCTTGATGGGGTTTAGAATTTTTTTTTTGCTAAATGACCTTTGGATCAGAGAAGTTACATTTAATTAGAAATTGTGGTTCTCCTGTGCTGCTCTTTGCAATGCCTTCTTCCAAGGACTTAAAGTAAGTTTAAGGCTAATATGGGAATTAGGCAACTTGATATCAAATTTGCATTAACTAACATATCTCCTAGGAAGGTATTGTTTGTTTTCCACATGGTATAGCTAGCTGCAAGTTCCCATGTCTCTTAATATACCAGAAACCTCTCATGAGGAATTGCTTGGCTCCGTGTGTGAGGTTGGTTGGCACTTAGTTGAGCCTTCACAGCAGTTCGGTCCCAAAATCCTGAGGCGGAGCAAGCTTGCAGCACATTACTATTTAACCTTTATTATTAAAAATAGCTCTCTTTATTGACCCTGTGTTTTACCTTTTGAAAACGAGGCAATAATAAATATTACTGTCAAATGAGGTGATAGTCATTCACGTTCACTGGAAATTTCCATTCCATCAGAGTTATTTGAAGCTTAGGAAAAATGCTTGTTTGGATAAGAATTGCTTTGATTTTTGATCGTTATATGCTGTGGTATTTTGGGGGGCCCTCTGAGCAGCCCAGTGAGGAATAAATGTTCATTGCTAACTGAATATAGTGGAAAGTAAGCTGACCTGTTTTGTTCAACTATTGCAGGGTATGACAGAAGGGGGTGCATGCTAGAAATTGCACTACAAATGCCTTTTGGACTCAGAGCAACAGCTTTATATCAAAATCAGTTTAATGCAGTTTATTAAAAATAAATCTCTTGGAGAAGTGTAGCAAACTAAATTTCGGTGGTTTAAGTCTGCCTTACCTCTGGTTAGTGCAATATCAGTTGTACTTTTCATTTATTTTTACTTTAGAATTGTATTGAGAATTCATCTGTTGAACCCCTTTGTGATTGTCCAAGAGGTTCTTCAGTGTGTAGCAGACAAACAAGTTTCATTAAATGTTTCGCTTGCACCTCCTGAGCATTTATGCTTTTAATATTTTTAGATGTATGTCTTGCTGATCTTGATATCTTTCGGAGTGATTCTAATGGAATTAATTTAATGTTTCTGGGTACCCTGATAAATGTTTTCAGAATAAGTTATTGTGAGGTGTGATTTGTCTTACAGTTACAGAAGATTTGAAAGTAATAAAATGCTACATATTACTTAGATACCTGACGTAAAATGTCTTTAAAATTATTAGGTGAGCAAGGGAGACAGCAAAAATGCCAAAAAGAAGAATAATAAGAAGACAAGTAAGAACAAGAGCAGCTTGAGTCGTGGCAATAAGAAAAAGCCTGGCATGCCCAATGTGTCTAATGACCTCTCCCAAAAGCTGTATGCCACTATGGAGAAGCACAAGGAGGTAAGAGTTGATTGAATGAGAAATATGTATTTTACTTGAAGTAAAAAGGTGTACAAAGCTTTGATACTTCAAACAGAGTCATGCCCTGTGAATTATACAGGTTTGGCTGGAGAATTGAGAGGCATACCAGACAGACAAGTGCCCGTAAGTCTGGGTGCTCTTTTCTATGAGGGCAGTGGGGATAAATGCAGCTGTGCTTGTGCAGAACTTCCTAACAGTTTAGATTGTCACAACAGTTTTACTGTTACTGGTCAGTCCAGTGCCCCTTACCTAATGCTTCAGAAAAAGGTGAACCTGCAGGGCACCCAAGGTCTGAGATTTCCAGGTCCTTACCAAGCACACCACCTGTCAGCATGTCATTCGGTGTTAGCTGATCCTGGAATTATACACCTGGCGTAATGATGTTTGGCAATCAAAACATCTTCATAAGTGCTGCCATATTAAGCCCTTTTTATTTTTCAGGTCTTCTTTGTCATCCGTCTCATTGCTGGCCCTGCAGCCAATTCCCTGCCCCCCATCATTGAGCCTGACCCACTCATTCCGTGTGACCTGATGGACGGGCGTGATGCTTTCCTGACCCTTGCTAGAGACAAGCACCTGGAGTTCTCCTCACTACGAAGGGCTCAGTGGTCAACCATGTGCATGCTGGTGGAACTGCATACCCAGAGCCAAGACCGCTTTGTTTACACCTGCAATGAGTGCAAGCATCATGTGGAGACCAGATGGCACTGCACTGTCTGTGAGGTAGGTTTGGTGAAGTCTTCCCTGCTTCTGTCCCTGTATCTTTGTGCCCAGAGTGCTCTTCACCTGAACTGATTTCTCATTGTTAACTGATGGAAAAGGATCTGCACAGCTCATCTGCTGGCAGTTCAGAAAAAAGGGAGAGAAAACATTTTCCATAGCAAGCGGTTCTACTAATCTCCTGCTTGGTGTGATTTTTGTCTTCTACTTTCACTCTGTGGAGAGCTGAAGTAGAATTGTGTTCCCCGTAGTTCATTTAAGGTGCTGCTGTTTAAGCAGTTGGAAATTGTAGCATTTGTTCAAGCTGTAAATGGTAGGATGAGCTGATTTTTCTGAAGAGCAGTGCATACTTTCTTCTTCCAGAGTCAGAAGTGTTGGTCTGCACTGTTGCTGTAAGTAGGGCTCTCGGCTGGTTTTCTGGCATAGGGGATTTGCTATGCTGCAGGTCAGATCCCAATACTTGGGCAACTCCTCCACTGCTCCATTGTGGCTCTGGTGAATGCTGCCAACAGCATTTCTGTCTTCAGAAGTGTTCGCAAAACCAGTGTGTTTGATCCAGACCGCTGCACTGAATCCTCAGTGCTGTGCCCTCCAGGACCTGCGCTGTCATTGAATCTGGCTTGTAACTTAGTTTTTTAGCCTGCTAGAAGGAAATGGCTGTCTCAGCTTCGGTTCTGAAAAGTTCTGATTAAAATTTGATGCTTCCATTTGTTCTGGTTACATATACAAATACATAGATATATAGATACCATTTTATCTTCTGGTATATACCAGAAAATAAATCCTAAATTTCCTGTGGATTAACGACTCCTGAGAAACTTAGGTCTTTTTCTTAAAGGTCATTACTGAGCCCAAACTCACATGCTGTTGCTTTACAGAAGGTAAATGCTGATCTGTTCTTCTCTCAGCACACTCTGCTGTTTAACTTGCATCTGCAAACTGAAAATGCAGCTTTCATTCTCTTTCTTTGAAAACTGGTATGTACCTCTTCTGCCACTCTTACCCTCTTCTTTTGAAGTGGGAGCAGATGGGCAGCTATTTGTCCCTTGCCTATTTTTTCTCCTTTCCTGTTGGGAAAGAAAGGGATTTTTCTGGCCCAGCTGAATAATGTGTGGCTTATTAGCTCAGAGCAAACTTGTTTTTCAAGGTATTTGTATTTGTGTAACTTTCAGATGCCTGTACACCCACACACTTTCCCTGGCCATAATTTGGATTTATTCCTTCTCTACTACCTCAACACGGTGTGAAAGATTGAATTTTTCCCTAGAGCAACAATTTGCCTGGAACAGACTGGGAGTAATTGGTTGAGGTGGCATGACATCATTTATTTATTTTACTGTATGGAGTTTCAGAAACACTGATAACTCTTCCTTTGTTACCTTTCCAGGATTATGACCTGTGCATCACCTGCTATAACACTAAAAACCATGACCACAAGATGGAGAAATTAGGCCTTGGTCTAGATGATGAGAGCAACAACCAGCAGACTGCCACCACCCAGAGCCCCGGCGATTCCCGCCGCCTGAGCATTCAGCGCTGTATCCAGTCTCTGGTCCATGCCTGCCAGTGTCGGAATGCCAACTGCTCACTGCCGTCCTGCCAGAAGATGAAACGGGTGGTCCAACACACCAAAGGCTGCAAACGCAAGACCAACGGAGGGTGCCCCATCTGCAAGCAACTCATTGCTCTCTGCTGCTACCACGCAAAGCACTGCCAGGAGAACAAGTGCCCCGTGCCCTTCTGCCTCAACATCAAACACAAGCTCCGTCAGCAACAGCTTCAGCACCGCCTGCAGCAGGCGCAGATGCTCCGAAGGAGGATGGCGAGTATGCAGCGCACCGGTGTGGCCGGCCAGCAGCAGGGGTTGCCCTCACCCACGCCAGCCACCCCGACAACTCCAACAGGCCAGCAGCCCCCAACGCCACAAACCCCACAGCCCCAGCCTCCGCCCCAGCCTGTATCGCAGCCTCAGCCTGCACCTCCCAACAGCATGCCGCCCTACACCATGCCAAGAACTCAGCCCCCCAGCGCTGTGTCCCAGGGCAAGGCAGGTGGCCAGGTGACGCCTCCAACTCCACCCCAGCCACCGCAGCCACCAGTTCAGGGTCCTCCTCCGGCAGCAGTGGAAATGGCCATGCAGATCCAGCGGGCAGCAGAGACCCAGCGCCAGATGGCACAGGTTCAGATCTTCCAAAGGCCGATTCAGCACCAGATGCCCCAGATGCCACCTATGGGAATGAACCCTCCACAGATAGGCAGAGGTCCTGGTGGTCATATAGATCAAGGAATGGGACCAGCAGGAATTCAGCAGCAGCCACCGTGGGTGCCCCAAGCTCAGCTGCAGTCAGGAATGCAGAGGCCATCCATGATGTCAGTAGCCCAGCCGGGTCAGCCGATGAATATGACCCCTCAGCCAGGGATGGGTCAGGTACCTGGCACTGCTCAGCCCAAACAACCACCTCTGCCCCAGGCGGCCTTACAAAACCTACTGCGGACTCTCAGGTCTCCCAGCTCACCCATGCAACAGCAGCAGGTGCTTAACATCCTTCACTCCAACCCTCAGCTGCTGGCCGCTTTCATCAAGCAGAGGGCCGCCAAGTACGCGGGGTCGCAGAACCCCCAGGCGATGGCGGGGCAGCCTGGCCTCCCGCAGGGGCAGCCGGGCCTGCAGCCACAGCAGGCCATGCAAGGGCAGCAGGGAGGGGTGCACCCCAACGCAGCCATGCAGAACATGAACCCCATGCAAGCAGGAGTGCAGAGGCCCAGCATGCCCCAGCAGCAGCCGCAGCAGCAGCCGCAGCAAGCCATGGCTGGGATGAATCCTCAGGCGCAGCAGATGAATATGAATCACTCGGGGATGGCTCCCCAGTTCCGAGACCTCCTGATGAGACGGCACCAGATGATGGAGCAGCAGCGCCACCAGCAGCAGCAGCAGCAGCAGGGAGCAGGACCGGGGCTGGGGCCAGGGATGGCCAACCACAGCCAGTTCCAGCAGCCCCAGGGCGTCGGGTATCCCCAACAGCAGCAGCAGCGAATGCAGCATCACATGCAGCAGATGCAGCAAGGAAACATGGGACAAATAAGCCAGCTTCCGCAGGCCATGAGTGCAGAGACAGGAGCCAGTTTGCAGCAGGCTTTCCAGCAGAGGCTACTTCAGCAGCAGATGGGGTCCCCAGCTCAGCCCAATCCTATGAGCCCCCAACAGCACATGCTCCCCAACCAGGCCCAGTCCCCGCACCTCCAGGGCCAGCAGCTCCCTTCATCGCTCACCAATCAAGTGCGTTCTCCGCAGCCTGTTCCCTCACCGCGGCCCCAGTCCCAGCCCCCCCATTCCAGCCCATCCCCTCGGATGCAGCCTCAGCCTTCTCCACACCATGTCTCCCCGCAGACCAGCTCCCCACATCCAGGACTGGTAGCTGCCCAGGCTAACCCCATGGATCAAGGGCACTTTGCCAGCCCGGACCAGAGTGCAATGCTTTCCCAGCTTGCTAGCAATCCTGGCATGGCAGGCCTCCATGGTACAAGCGCCACGGAACTGGGGCTCAGCTCCGAGAACTCAGACTTGAATTCAAACCTTTCACAGAGTACACTAGACATACACTAGACACATTGTAGCATTTTGGGAGCAAAAAAAAAAAAAAAATTAAAAAAAAAGAAAATAAACTTATTTTCTCAAGACTTTTTGTACTGAAGACAAATTTTTTTGAATCTTTCTTAGCTAAAACAACATTTTTCCCTGGAATACGTCTGAACTCTGCAGCAGTAGTTTGTGGTTTTAAAAGCAAACCTACAACGAACCTGAGGGACAGTAGAGTACAAAGAATATATTTTTGTTATGGCTGGAATCATAACCAGTCCTTTTTCTTGGTTTTTTTTTTTCCTCGTGTGCGTTGGGGAGGTCGGGGGAGGAGGGTGGTCTTTTGGTTGTTCACCAAAGGATGCCCTGCTCATGCCTCCAATAGGTTTTATTTTTTTTTTAAATTAATGAAAATATGTAATATTGATAGTTATTATTTACTGAGGCAGATGGTAAACATTTTCCCTATTCTGGTTTTCTTCATGTCACTGCAAAAAAAACCACCACCACAGAAACAGAACAACAGAAAAAAACAGGAGAACCTTTTCCTAAAACCGGAGGACAAAAGGGGTTAATGTTGCTTTAAAAATACATTACATATATAAATATATATATATATAAAAATAAATACCAATGTTTTCCTCTTTGGTTGGAAATATGTCAATTCTTTGAAAAATGTAAAAATATTAAATAACTCAGTCCTCTCCTGAAGTCTACTTTTGTCCTCCAAGAATTTTCTATACAAGAGTCTGAGCTTAAAAAATAACTTCAAGTATTAAAGTAATTTGTACATGTAGAGAGAAGACAACATTTTTTGCAAATACACAGGGGCAGCTGCCAAATGGATGTAGTATATATATTGTGGTTTCTGTTTTCTTGAAAGAATTTTTTTCGTTATTTTTACATCTAACAAAGTGAAAAAAAAAAACCATAAAAAAGAGGGTAAGAAACAATTTCATCGGGATTATTTCAACCTGAGAAAAAGTCCCTGGGGTTTCTTCTTTATGCTTGCTTTCTCTCTCCCATGCCCCTTTCCCACCCTCTTCCACTTTCTGTAAAACTTGAAAATAGAAAGCAAAAAAACCCTCAAATGTTGTAAATCATGCAATTAAAGTTGGTTACTTATAAATAAGAACTTTCGATCACTGTATAGACTGTTAAAAATTGATTTCTTATTACCTATTGTTAAATAAACTGTGTGAGACAGACAGTCTGTTTTTAATGTTTCCCTTCTCTCCCACATGTGTTGCTTGTTCTTAAAATGGTGGGGGTAGCAGAATATGTGCTACTTCAAGTGTTCGCTATTTAGACGTCAGAGAGCTATTTAATGTATATGACTGTTTTAAAATGCAAATCTCTAATAAGGGATGTGGAGTAATAATTAGTCTTCTAAACGGACTCTTTTGGTACAACTCTGCATTTGCGTTGTTCCCGGCATGTATCTTACCAAAGAAATGAGGCCTGACCTCGACAGTTGTGCCAGTCAGCTGTACCCCGCCCTGCTAACACAGCCCGGGAGCAGCTGACCTTCAAAGGACCTATTTTGCGTTTTGAAATGAGAACTATTGTTTGGATATGTGATATTAAAAGATCCTATTTCACTTGGCATATATTGTGCGCCTTTTGGCACTGAAGTGTGAGCACGAGGTTAACCCCGTGTGCGTGTCCCGCAGGCGCTGCACCGCGACAGCGCGTGGGTGCCCTGCCACCCCGTGTCGCACCTGGGGACCTGCCACATGTAGGGGATTTCCTCAGCAGGAATGTTGCAGCAGTGGAGCGTAGTAAATCCGGTGGGGCGCTGCCCCTAGCTGCATGCACCAGGAGTGTGTTGTGCGCTGGTCATCCTGCATGTGGCTGGTTCACTGAGGGCTTCCCAAAACCCAGCCTTAGGCTGCCTAGGGAATCACTTGCACCAGGGCATTATGCACCTGGAAGACCCAGATGTGACCAGAGAACAACATTGTGTAACGCCGGCTGTGTTGTGAGCATCAGCGTATCCACAGATCCCAGACAAGCAACGCGAGCAAGCTGACTTCGGGAAACTGCTGATGGAAGAAGACGGAAGGGGGAAAATGAATGGATGGGAATCTCAGCCAAGTGCCAAACGAAAGTAATGGTGTATTACAATGTGAATGGGTGTTAGAGGCACTTGAAAAACAGGAGTAAAAGGCTTGATGTGTGGATATAAACAGGACAATGAATCTTGTCTTTACAAAAAGATTTTTGGTAGTAAGCCTTCAGCAAGATAGTGGAAAGTTCCTAGAAGCTTAAGGGAAGCAGCCCTCTGTTTTGGGATTCTCCTTTGGATAATTCTCATACTGCTCACCCCTGCATGGTGCAGACCAGCTTTCCCAAACCCACAACCACCCTGCCCTGCTGTAAAGGAGAGCAGAAAGCAAAAAACCCACACGTTGAATGCCAAAGCAGCAGTCTCAGAGGGTTTATATTTGTTCTCCACAGTAAGCTTTTCTCTTCCTTCTCCCCTTCTCCTCCCAAAGCAAAGCCTAGTTTTACTTTCAGCCTCAGGGGGCTTCTCGGGATGGGGCATCAATAAAATTCCTTCTGACCATATACTGGCTAGCACAGTGAAAAGTGTGCCCAGCTTTCTGACTTACAAAAAGCTTGACTTGAAAGCTTTTAGTGCAAACAGCTTTCATTTGTGGTGCCGAGGTAGCACACAAAACGTGGTTAGAATTTGTCCCAACTGGCATCAAAGCATCTGAAGTGAGGAAGCCTTGAGACCTTGCAGAGCGAGCTGCAGATCTTCCATCCTCAAATGCCAGCAGAGGGACTTGCCTAAAAGATGCCATGAGGCATTTTATGTGACAGCACAGCTGCTCTCTCCCTCTTTGTAGGTGCCGACTCTGAGCCAAGTTCAGTTTTGTTGAGGTGGTGTGGATGATCAATGGTCTTGAATCTGCAGGGGATTTCTTTCCTCTACATCCCTCCACTTCTGCTTTCCCTGATTTTACTGGAGAACCACAGTCCACCATTGGGGGAAATACTATGACTGACTCAGGTAGTGGTAGGTTTCAGGATGACAACAAAATTAGTATGTCTTCTGTAACTCTCTTGCCATTCAGTTGTGTCAAGTTAGAGTAAGTTGTTTCATTCCCACCTGTTTGTTGGACTGACAAAAAGAACTCACGCTCAAAGTTCTAGCAATGCAGTAGTTACTGTCCGGTTACAATGATGCTAATGCTTCTAGTCAAATACTATGCAGTTCGGTGATGTAAACTTTGTGACGCCTGCCCCTTCCAATGCCCTTTTGAGTCCTAGAGTCAATGACTGAAGTCACAGCTGGGAGGGCTTGCAGTGAGTTTGTTGAGGGGAGGAGTTTGATATTTGTAGTTTAACCCTCAGGCTTGGGGACAGCTGTGTGTAAAAAATACTTCAGACCTTGGTCTTTCCTGGTTCCTTGTTCCTCATTTACGTCACGATTTACTGTTTATGGAATGTTTTACATACGTTGTTTCATCCTTATTCTTTGTTACTCCTAAAACTCTGGGAACTTGGCCACTGGTGAAATTGCTCATGGCCTGGTTCTGCATTATTGTCTTGTGACTATGTCTACAGCAATGTATTTATGTATTTATTTTTAATTCTGTCATCATATATACCCTGTTCTACACAGAGCCATTTGTTATTACAGAAGGACAGAGTGCCTGAGGTGGGCAGGCATCTCTAGGGATCATGTAGTCAGTCCACTGCCCTGCTCAGAGTGGGTCACCTAAAGCAGATTGCATGTCCAGATGAGTATCTCCAGGATGGAGACGCCATGGCATCTCAGTCTACTCCACACCCTTGAAGCCCCCCAAGGTGTCTACACCCATGAGTAAGAACTCCTGAGCATTCTCCAGACTGAACAGTCCCAGCTCTCTCAGCCTCTCCCCATCTGACAGAAGCTCCAATCCTCTCATCATCTTCCTGGACCTTTGCTGGATTCACTCTACTATGTCCATGTCTCTCTGGGGAGCCCAAACATGAATGTGGCATTTCATATGTGTCTCAGAGGTGCTGAGGGGAAGGGTTGCCTTCCTCCACCTCAATACTCTCTAACACAGCTGAGGAGGCTGTTGGCTGCCTCTGCCACAAGGGCAACCAGGACCCTCCAGTCCTTTTTCTGCCAAACTTGTGCTGGTGCATATGGCATTGTTCTTCCCAGGTGCAAGACTACATTTCCCTTTGTTGAACTATGAAGTTCCTGTCACCCCAGTCTTTTAGCCTGTTGAGGTCCCTCTGGATGGCAGCACAACCCTTTGGCATACAAACCACTCCTCCCAGCTTTATACCATCTGTAAACTTCCTGAGAATGTACTTGGCCCCATCGTTGCAGCCACTAATGAAGATGATACAGAAAGGGGTTGGCCCCAGTAGCAACCCCTGGGGTACATCACTAGTGACTTGCCTCCACTGAACCTTGTGCCAGCGATCCCAACCTTTCAATCCACCTTGCTGCCTGTTTATCTAGCCCATACTTCCTCACTTTGTGAGGCAGTTGTCAGAAATGGGTTCAAAAGCCTTAAGTAAGTTCAAGATAAACATTTGCTTCTTTCCTCTCAATCACCAAGCCATTCCATAGGGCTGTCAGGTTGCTTAAGTATGATTTCCCCTTCATAAATCCATGCTCACCTTCTTGTCTCCTTCACTCCAGACATTCCCACCGGCCCCAGGGTGCTGGAATTTCTGAAAGCAGGGAACTTCAGAGTGGCACCCAGAGGGACTGATTTCCCAGTGGAGTTATGAGGGCTTTTCCCTGGATGCTGTCCTCCCAGCACATCTGTTTTTTTCATGCATACACCTGGACTGAGCCCCTCTCTCATTTATCAAGATCTCTCCTCTTCACATCACACTGCTACTTCTGCTTGCCAAGCTGGTCCATCACTTCCTCACGTGAATGTCAATTCTTCTGTCCCTCACCCATTGTCCCTAGTTTAAAGCTCTTCTTCACAGGTTGGGCAGCTTTTGTCTGCTTAGCAGAGAGATTTTTGCCCTTAGTTAGAGGGATCCCATCTCTACTGCAGTCCTTGACCCTTGAAGAGGGTCATAAAAGCTGACTCCCTACTGACACCAGTTGCACAGCCAGTTGTTGATCTGCAGGCCGCATCTCTTGCCCCTCAGGTACTTCCCCCACTCATCCCCCAAACTCATGGCCATTGTATCCAGAGCCACGAAGTCACACTTGGTATGCCCAGGGTCTCCCCTGGCAGCATCACTGGTGCCCACATGGGAGAGCAGCAGCTGTGGGGATAAGAGTGTGAGGGCTGGACAACCTTGGCAGGCTCTGCATACCATCCCAGATGTGAGAACCTGGCAAGCAGCACATCTCCTTTGTCAGGCTGGCAGCTGGGAGTCTCACTACCAGCACCCAGCGCTTCCACTGGTGCTGCTGCGTGGCTAAAGCAGTTCAGATGCTTCTCTGAAAAACTCCTTGCTGTTTGTTCAGATGTTTCGCTGGAAACTCCAAGCTCTCAGCCTCACATCTGCTTGGAGGGTACTGAATCAATGCTGTTCTTGTCCTGTACATGTCCAAGTGGAATGGGAGACATCCTCCTGGTGCCACAAGTCACGAGCTTCCAGCCTTCATCATTGATTCCCAGTCCAGTGGGCACAGACGCTGTCTTCAGTACACATGGAATGTTCAGGCTCTTGAAACTGTAGGGTCTCCAAGAAGATCCCATTTTGCCTCAGCCAAAGCAAGAAGCCTCCAATAGTCCCTGCAGCACGAGACGTGCAAAGCCGTATCCTCTCACAGGAGAGCTCAGCCTCGGGTAGCGGCTCTGATATTACAGGGAGAGCTGTTCCAGAGTCTGTGGGAGCCCATGCCCTGTGGCACGCCAGCTGGCCCTTCTGTGCACCCTGGCTGAGCCACCGCCTGCATCTGTTGCTGCTCTCTGGGAGCTGCAATGCAGGCCCACCATTACACAGCACCTGCTGTCTGCTGGTTACCATAACATATAGACAGCGAGTGCCACACCAGGTAATGCACAAAAACCAGGACAATGCTGGTAGCAGTCACCTGGTCATTAGACAACTGCTGTAACAGTGAAACAAGCTACAACACAGCTCCTGGCAGGCCAACAGAGTCCAGGCAAAGCTCACAAAACGCAGAGCTTGTGGCCTCTTACAAGCAGTGGCAGCACCACACGATGTGACAGTGACAGCCATTCCAGCTTATTCAATTTTCCAGAGCTTTTTGCCGTGTTTGATACACACTTCTTTTCTCTGCAAGAAACCCCACCTCGTGTTTCCAAGGTGGTCTTTTTGCACACGCCATGTCGTTCATTGTGCTGCTCCCAGTTCCAGCCAACCTCAAGCACCCCAGCCCAGCCTCTCTGCACCAGCAGGAGCAGGTCCTGTATGGAAAGGCAGCAGTGGTCAGAAGAGTCTGCTCCTCATGACCAGGTCTGCACAAGTGGGTGACAAGGCTTCCTACCCAAAAAATGAGCTTTTCTTTGAAGAGCAGCCATGGGGTGCTCTGGCTGGGGAGTGTTTGTTTTTATAAAGCCTCTTAGCAGCTGCCTTCCTGCCACGCAACCTGTCAGCTTGCACAAGGAGCCATTTCCTCCCTCAGCTTGTCAAAGCACATCACGTGCCATAGATCCCGGCCTGGGACACAGCCTAGCCCGGCCCCTGAAAGTGTGAGAGCACGACAGGCTCCATGCACAGGGATTGCAGCTTGCATCATGGCTGGAAAGCCGCCGAGCTGCTCCGTCAGCCTCGCGGGCGTGGTGTGTGCCTTGGCATTGCCTGCCCCACTGCGATCCGATCCAATCCGATCCGGCATTTTGTTTAGAAATGCTTTGAGGATTCGCTGGCATTGCCTCAGTTGCACTCCTTCGGAATGAGGTCTTGGTTATAACCTCCCAGCAAGGATCCCGCGCGGCGCGTTGGGTGTTTGGAAGGGAAACCTCTTCTGTGCCGTGGGTAGCCCGTGGGCAATCAGCCAGGGCTCCACTCTACTCTGCCTGTTGTGAGGGGTGTGGTGGATTTAGGGACGGTGGAGAAAGTACTGCTGGCACCATCTCCCACAGCCATCTTCCAAGCCCTGCCTAGCTCCTGGGTGAAGCTGGCACGGCTCAGGTTGTTGTTTTCCCCAGGTGTGCTGGGTGGTGGCAGGCTCTGGCATACCTTGGGAGCACAGATCCGTGTGGGATGCAACCACAAGATGTCTCAGTGGGTGTATTGCTCCTCTCCATGCCCCAGCAGTCCCCAGGGCAATGGTAGGAATTGGAAGGCAGTGACAGTGGCATTGTCAGAAGAAAACTCATTGCCAACCCTGCTCCTCTGGCTGAAAGTGCAGAGCTTCTGCTGCCTGGAAAAGTGAGGAGTCTTTTCCTCTTATTGGATCCTGGACTTCTCCTGTGGTTTCACTTGACAGCAACCTTTCTATACAGATCTTTCTAAAATTTTTATTGCAGATGGCATTAAAACAGAGACTAAGCCCAGAACAGCAGTAGGGAAGGAGATAAGAAAAGTCTAATCTAAGTTCTGGGGGTTAGTTTCCTGAGATTGTCAGTGCTGTTCTCTTCCTAAAAAAAGGAACTGCATTTACAAAGGTATTATGATTCATGTTACATAACAGATTTTTTATTATTGAGGAGAATGTAAGTATTCCTGAATCAAATTGAATTTTATTCACATTAAAATTAATTTATTTAAATACTATTATTTATTGAAAAGGCTTATTTAGAGCTGCAATGACAAATGAACAGCCCTAAGATGGGGACTGCCTTTCGGTCCGTTCTGCGTCAGCACAGAACTCATTTTTTCTTCAGCCTTCAAGAAGGATTGAGCCAGCCTGTCTGTGACCTAAGGGAGCAGTGCTGCTTATTCTGCTCTGGGAAGGGAGCAGGGGATGCACAGCGGCTATACCTCATAATGTGTTCCATGAAGGATTATTGCAGTAGAAAGACTTAATGAACCTTTAATTTTGTATCTCTGTCTTTTCTGGAGATAGCTTTCTGGTCTGCCACGCAGTGCAGTGTCTAGCAGTATTTGCAAGGGAATAACACCCTTTATAATTTATGTCGTTACTAACTCCATTATTTAAATACTTAAAAAGCCATTTCTATGTAACAGTGCTGGAGGATTGTTTGGAAAACCTGAACCTGGAGGACCTGTGATACTGTGGAAATCTGCTGGTCAAATGGAATGCTGGCTTTGCCAGCTCCCTGCCACTGTCCTTCTGTAACGAGGCTGTGATCCCAGTCACTGCCCCAGATTCCCAGCGTGTTTCACACTGACAGCTTTACCTTCACCTGCAGCTAAGGCTGTACAGTAGGCACGAGAGACGAACATGTGCTTCACGTGTTATTAGTTCAGCTACTCACTACAAAGTCTCCACAGAGTAGGAATGTTCAGTACAGCCTTTATTTTTAATTTTTTCTTTTCACAATGTCAACACAATGACAGTAATAACAAAATAAAAGGGGTATGGTGGGAAATAGAACTAACTCCAGGGGACTTATCTTTTGAGTAAAAGAGGATCAGTGCCAGAGACATACAGTGAGACAAATCCAGCTGAGCTGGGAGCACAGGTACAACATAACTCATGATTAGGAACATCTTTTCCTGGTTACTGCCTCAGTTATCTGCTCCATCCATTGCATTCTTCAGGAAACTTCATTTTTTCCCTCCTAAATTTTCTGTCATTTCCATTTTAACTCTCAGTTAAAAAGCCACAAACTCAGCTCAGATGCCTCTTCCCAGAAGCTTCTTCACAACCACTTCCAGCTTCTTTTCAGCTTCGTATTTTGACAGAAAGCAGCCCAGTGTGAAAATGAAAAAGACCAAATTTACGGGTAGTTTGTGATCAGCTGAGAGGAGGTTGCTCCTGGATTTTAAGCTATATTTTCCAGACTAAATCCAGTTACTTGCAGCAGTTTCCATACTGAAACACAACAGCTTCTCTGCCATTCCCAGCCCTTTTGGGAATCCAAGACGGTGACATCTTTGTCACTGCCCCACACAGGAGGATCACTCGAGAGCCTTGTTTTTCCAACATACCTGTGTGGCTGGTAAGATTCATTGTCTATGCTTGCTAGTGAGCTGGGATGAGGGATGATGCTACCAGTACCACCAAGACCACACTACTTTTCCATAGGGGGAAAAAAAAGAAAACAAACCCAAAAGGGGGAGGAGCACTTGTACTATAAAGAAGTTACACTGTAAATGCATACAGAATTTAAACCCAGTTGCTTAGCACAGTAAGCACTTCAAGGATGCTTTTGCGTGGGGAATACTTTCTTTGCCAAACAAAACATCCATTTATGCACGAAACCGATCATGTGAGGAGATGTGGAGGAGCAGTATGAACTCCTGGGTTATTTACCCTGTGGTTCTGGGACACAGCAGGGCAGGGTGGGACTGAATGAGGGAGATCTCTGTCCTCTGAACCCTACCTGGCTGGTGGCTCTTACCTGCATTGGCTGAGGGTTCCCCACCCTGGGTGACATGCAGATCATGTTAGCAGTCAGTGTAAGACAGGGACGAAGGCACTGTTAGCGTGGTATTAGGTACGTGCCATGCTAAAGGCATGCTGCAGGGGAGGTTTAGGTTGGACTTGAGGAAGAACTTCTTCACAGAAAGGGTGATTAGACACTGGAATGGGCGGTCCAGGGAGATGGTGGGGTCGCCGTCCCCGGAGGGTTTGAGGAGAGTCTGGATGTGGCACTGAGAGCCGTGGCCTAGCTGACATGGTGGCGTTTGGCCACGGTGACCTCAGAGGCGTTTCCCACCTGAGCGCTTCTCTGGTTCTGCGATTCCTCCCATCTAAAGCCACCCCTGGCGGCGCTCAAGGCCAGGGCCGAGGGGGCTCTGAGCAGGCTGGGGTGGTGCAAGGTGTCAGGGGCGCGGAACAAGACGACTTTAGGGGTCCCCTCCCAACCAAACTAACTGTGGGGCCCACACCGGCGGCAGGCGGTGCCTCATGGCCGCGGGGCGGGAACTACAGCTCCCGTCATGCCCCACGGCGGCAACAAGCCCTCCGCTGATTCGCTGTGCTCCCCGCGGCTGCCGCCAATCAGGCGCGCCGCCGGCGGGGGGGCACGCTCCGCGCTCATGAGGCGGGCTCGCGGCGTCCCGGGAGCCATGGAGCGGGACCGGGACCGGGAAAGGGACCGGGATCGGAACCGGGACCGGGGCGAGGTGAGCGGGGCTGGGCTGACGGTGGAGGCGGCGATGGGTCCGTGTGACGGCGGCGGGACGGGTCCCTGCGTCCCTGTGGCCTCCCTGAGGCGGCTCCCGGCGGTGCTGCCCTCGCTTGGAAGCCCCCAGGGCTTGTAAAGTGTCCGGGAGATTCAGTCGCGTGGCGGGACAGTAACTAGAGCTGGTGGGAGGTGCAGCCCCGCACAGGGCCCGTAAGGCGGGGAAAACAGGGTTTTTTTGAGGAGTTCGTGCCTTTCAGACGTCAGGAATGCTCTGTGAGGACGCGGATCCGCAGGAGGGCAAGTCTGTGTTCGGGGATCAGGCTGGAAACCGTGGATCTGTTTGGTGTGAAAGCCAGGGGCATGCGGGGAGTCAGCAGTGAGTGAAGTCTGATCTCCTGTCCGTGTGTCTATAATGATAACCCGGAGCCAGGGATCGGAGGCAATTTAGCTCTGATGGAAGGTCTGACGGACGTGCTGCTGGTCTTTGGCTGTTGCCCGCTGGGATGAACAGCTGTGTCCCGGTGCCTCCTGTCGCTGTTTGAATCTGCCTTTCAGTTCCATCACTCCCTGTGCTGGTGCTGACTTCTTGCTGCCCCTTCCTGAGTTGCTAACACCTTTTCCCGGCTTTTATGCTTACTTGGAGCCTGGTTCCAGATTCTTCTAGTCTGAGACGCAGTCACTGGTTTTCTGTGCTCTTTCTTCAGTCGCCAGAACAGCAAGTATGAAGAGCTAGTGTTTAGCTGTGGAGGCATCTGGTTGTAGGCTAAAACTTACGACAAATGTTCTACCATCCTGCTGGTGCCATTTCTGAACCAAGGCCAGCTGTGGACTGTGCAGTCTCCAGAGCTGAGTTTGCCCTGCTGGCTTCCAGGCAGTGCTGGTCTTGTGAGCTGTGGTGGCCAGAGCATTCAGCTTTGTGCTCCACTCTGAAAGTCTGTGGTGACTTTGTTGATGGTGCCTGCACTGCTGTACTGTGCAACTGTGTTGGGAGAGGTGTTGCCTGGCAGGACACAGCATGGCAGTGTTGTTCCCTGTACTTTGTCCATGTTCCTCAAGCAGTTTTCTGTCTAGCTGCAGCTCTGTGGCACTTTCCTCTTGGGAAGCAGAATGCAACCTATGAATACCATTATATGAACCTGTTGTGGGGGTAATAGTTTTCCTACTAGGGATTCAGACTCCTGCGTTTTGGGGTTGTTACATGGACTCACTGCTCACCCTGAGGCCTCTCCCTGGCCCAAAAGGCCCTCTCCCATGGCAACAAATGCAGGTTTATTGCACGGTGGGGTGTAAAATGCCATTTTTGACTGGCTCTTTTTGCATTTGGTGCCTGCCTTCTGCCACAAAACTTCATTTTTGCAGCGGGTGGAGGAGGAAGGCCATGGCGATGAGGAGGATGATGACCTTGACATCTTTGGGGGCTACGACAGCCTCACATGCTACAACAGCAGCATGGGCAGTGACAGCACCTCGTGTCTGGAGGAGTCTAGTGACGATGAGGTGGCAGGCCGGGAAGCTGGAGAGCTTTCCACCTCTCCTATGCACCAGCCGTCCACAGGCCGGCTCACAGAAGACAGTGGCTCCGAGCCAGGTACTGCTTGTTCTACCTAAAATGTGCAGGGTGGAAAGAGAAGAGCTGGGGGCACTGAAGGGTGTATGGCTACTGCACCTTGGGGATGCTTTGGGGCAACTTTGGTGTCAGACTGCATTTTGTGTGCTATGTGGGGGAGCTGCTGTGTGTAGTGAGGGTTGCCCAGTCTCAGTTCTGTCTTTGTAGTGCACTGATCTTGCTAAATGCTCATTTGTCCCTTCTCTCAGCTGTGTGTGAAATGTGTGGGATTGTGGGCACCAGGGAAGCCTTCTTCTCCAAGACCAAACGTTTCTGCAGTGTCTCCTGCTCCAGAAGCTACTCCTCAAACTCCAAGAAGGCCAGCATCCTGGCCAGACTGCAGGTGAGCTAAAACCCTTCCATCTTGCTCACAGGCTCCATCGTGCTCGCAGGTTCTTGTCCTGCTGGGGGACTTCAACCACCCCAACATCTGGTGAAAAAGTAGCATGGCAGACTGTAGGCAATTCAGGAGACTCCTGGAATGCACGTAGGATAATTTCTTAAGCCAGGTAATAGACAGCCCTACCAGAGGGAACATGATACTGGATACTGGATTTGATGGTCACCAATGTAACCAAACAAATTGGGGATGTCAAGGTTGCCCAGGTGGCAGCCTGGGCTGCAGTGATTGTGCTCTGGTGGAGTTTGCAGTCTTGAGGAATATAGGTCAGGTAGGAGTAAAGTCAGGCTCCTGAAGTTTAAGGAGGCAGACTTCCAACTCTCCAGGGAGGTTGTCAGTGGGATCCCATGGGAGACTGCCTTTGGGGACAAGGGAGCAGAACAGAGCTGGCAAGTCCAGAGAAGGGCCACCACTTGTATCAGAGATGGAGCACCTCTCCTGGAAAAGGCACCTGGAAAAGGCTGAGAGAATGAGGATTATTCAGCCTGGAAGAGAGAAGGCTTCAGGGTGACCTAATTGCATCCTCAGAGAGGAACTTACAGGAAGGATGAGGCAGGACTGTTTATAAGACCATGTGACAGGACAAGGGATAATGGGTTCGAGTTGAAAGAAAGTAGGCTTAGATTAGGTATTAGGAAAAAATCGTTTACTTTACAAAAAATTGTGAGGGTGGTGGCGCACTGGAACAGGTTGCCCAGGGACATTGCAGATGCCCCATCCCTGTGGGTGTTCAAAGCCAGGTTGGATGGGGCTCTGAGCAACCTGGTCTAGTGGAAGGNTGTGCAACTGTGTTGGGAGAGGTGTTGCCTGGCAGGACACAGCATGGCAGTGTTGTTCCCTGTACTTTGTCCATGTTCCTCAAGCAGTTTTCTGTCTAGCTGCAGCTCTGTGGCACTTTCCTCTTGGGAAGCAGAATGCAACCTATGAATACCATTATATGAACCTGTTGTGGGGGTAATAGTTTTCCTACTAGGGATTCAGACTCCTGCGTTTTGGGGTTGTTACATGGACTCACTGCTCACCCTGAGGCCTCTCCCTGGCCCAAAAGGCCCTCTCCCATGGCAACAAATGCAGGTTTATTGCACGGTGGGGTGTAAAATGCCATTTTTGACTGGCTCTTTTTGCATTTGGTGCCTGCCTTCTGCCACAAAACTTCATTTTTGCAGCGGGTGGAGGAGGAAGGCCATGGCGATGAGGAGGATGATGACCTTGACATCTTTGGGGGCTACGACAGCCTCACATGCTACAACAGCAGCATGGGCAGTGACAGCACCTCGTGTCTGGAGGAGTCTAGTGACGATGAGGTGGCAGGCCGGGAAGCTGGAGAGCTTTCCACCTCTCCTATGCACCAGCCGTCCACAGGCCGGCTCACAGAAGACAGTGGCTCCGAGCCAGGTACTGCTTGTTCTACCTAAAATGTGCAGGGTGGAAAGAGAAGAGCTGGGGGCACTGAAGGGTGTATGGCTACTGCACCTTGGGGATGCTTTGGGGCAACTTTGGTGTCAGACTGCATTTTGTGTGCTATGTGGGGGAGCTGCTGTGTGTAGTGAGGGTTGCCCAGTCTCAGTTCTGTCTTTGTAGTGCACTGATCTTGCTAAATGCTCATTTGTCCCTTCTCTCAGCTGTGTGTGAAATGTGTGGGATTGTGGGCACTAGGGAAGCCTTCTTCTCCAAGACCAAACGTTTCTGCAGTGTCTCCTGCTCCAGAAGCTACTCCTCAAACTCCAAGAAGGCCAGCATCCTGGCCAGACTGCAGGTGAGCTAAAACCCTTCCATCTTGCTCACAGGCTCCATCGTGCTCGCAGGTTCTTGTCCTGCTGGGGGACTTCAACCACCCCAACATCTGGTGAAAAAGTAGCATGGCAGACTGTAGGCAATTCAGGAGACTCCTGGAATGCACGTAGGATAATTTCTTAAGCCAGGTAATAGACAGCCCTACCAGAGGGAACATGATACTGGATACTGGATTTGATGGTCACCAATGTAACCAAACAAATTGGGGATGTCAAGGTTGCCCAGGTGGCAGCCTGGGCTGCAGTGATTGTGCTCTGGTGGAGTTTGCAGTCTTGAGGAATATAGGTCCGGTAGGAGTAAAGTCAGGCTCCTGAAGTTTAAGGAGGCAGACTTCCAACTCTCCAGGGAGGTTGTCAGTGGGATCCCATGGGAGACTGCCTTTGGGGACAAGGGAGCAGAACAGAGCTGGCAAGTCCAGAGAAGGGCCACCACTTGTATCAGAGATGGAGCACCTCTCCTGGAAAAGGCACCTGGAAAAGGCTGAGAGAATGAGGATTATTCAGCCTGGAAGAGAGAAGGCTTCAGGGTGACCTAATTGCATCCTCAGAGAGGAACTTACAGGAAGGATGAGGCAGGACTGTTTATAAGACCATGTGACAGGACAAGGGATAATGGGTTCGAGTTGAAAGAAAGTAGGCTTAGATTAGGTATTAGGAAAAAATCGTTTACTTTACAAAAAATTGTGAGGGTGGTGGCGCACTGGAACAGGTTGCCCAGGGACATTGCAGATGCCCCATCCCTGTGGGTGTTCAAAGCCAGGTTGGATGGGGCTTTGAGCAACCTGGTCTAGTGGAAGGTGTCCCTGATCGTGGCAGCAGGGTTGAAACTAGATGGTCTTCAAGGTCCCCTTCCAACCCAAACCATTCTATGGTTCTCTGATCTTCTCTGGGCATGGGGCAGGGCCTGTGTGCAGGGGTGAGTGGTTGCTCTCTGCTTAAAGATCAGACTGACATTCCCTTGTTCTTTCTGCCTGAAGTCCCCAGAGAACACATGCCAACTGAAAGGTGGTGCTCCCCAAAAGCTAGGGAAGGACACACTGAAATTTTACATGCTGTGTCTTCTTGTTCCTGTGAGCATTAGTAAATATTGTAGTAACTTGAAAATTGGCCCAAGGAAGAGATGCATGCCCAGCTGGCCAGTTGCAGAGGGTGGCTCCTTCTCCTGTGCCACTAATGTTCCTAATGTTCCTTCTTTTGCAGGGGAAACCACCAACAAAGAAAGCTAAAGTTCTGCACAAAGCATCCTGGTCAGCCAAGATTGGGGCCTTCCTCCATTCACAGGGCACAGGACAGCTGGCAGATGGGACACTGACAGGTCAGGATGGTGAGTGTAGGTGAGGTGTGAGGAGGTGCAGGAGCCACAGAAATGGCAACACCATGAGGGCTGAAAGCTCTGTGGTCCTCCTCCTCCCCTCTGGCGCGCTGCCTTGTACTGATATGATGTGTGTGGATTGCTCTGCCACAGGCTGCCAGGACACAGGGCACATCTCTTTTCCTCTCCCAACCAGTGCTAAATGGAGCCCTGCTGGGTTCATGCCCGTCCATTGTTGTAGCCTCATCCTCACTCCTTGTACGACTTGACCTGGAGTGTAAGCTCCATAGTCTCGAGGCCCACGAGGTGCTGACTTCTATTGGCAAAGATGACTTAAAGATGTCCTGCTGCTCTCAGCCATTTGCTGCCCTACTGCTTGTGGGAGTTACATTTCCCCTGAGTCACTCACCGATCCACCTGAGCAATAACCTGTCACTGCACTTCTAAAGGAGCAGAAGTTACTGTGTTAGGGAAAACATGAGCCCCGGGGCATGGAAGCAGCCGGGAGTGATGGAGCAGAGTTGTAGCCTTGGATCAGGAGTGATTGTGGGATTAATATCTCAGTGCTTTACTCTGATTTTTCCAGTGCCCTCTGGGGAAGCAAGTGCTGCTGGTATGACCCTGCAGTGTTACTGCTGAGAGGCAAAGTGGTTTAGCACTGAGTGGATGCACTCTGCTTGAAGTACTTGAGCCCTGAGCTGGACTTGGACCCTTTTATTGCCCTTCCTGCTCCCCCTTTCCCAGATGCAAGTGACAGTAAAGATTGATTAATAATATATTTTGCCTCTTGTGGGGGCTAGTGACCATGCACTCATAGGATCTAGTTCTGCACCAGGGAAAATGCACTGGAATGCGGAGTTCTGGGGCAGTGTATCCTCGTGCCTGGAGTCTGCAGGTTGTAGTCCAGAGGTAACTGAATGCTCTGTGCCTTTTCTGTGATCTCACCTGATTTTCTGCTCTCATATCTGCTTGTAGCACTCGTCCTGGGCTTTGACTGGGGAAAGTACCTGCAGGAGCATGGCTACAAGGCAGCTCCTGTCAGTTGCTTCAAACACGTGAGTTTTACTTTGCTGTGCATCACAGTGCACGGGGGGCATGTCACGTGCGTGGACCTCCCCTGTGCTCCTTGGAAAGGTGGTGAGGAGGGGCCCAGCAGGTGGTTATTGAGCCCCAGGTCACACAAGGAAAGAAGCTGGGGCTTCTCACAGCTAAGAATGGCAGTCTCACAATGGGACCAGGAGTTTTGGGAGAGGAAGCAGGGGGGTACTTGATAGTAACATTGCTGGTAGTGATGGCCCAGTGCTGACTGAGGATAGAATTAGTTCTGACTGGGGGGGATAGTGGGAAGCTCCCAGTTACCTTTGCAGTTTGTGTGGATGAGCAGAGCCCAGGGTGATGTGCAGGGAGGAACACAGTTTATGTGAGCCTGGCAGCAGCTGCCCCTTCAGCATGTCTGATTCAAGTAACACTCACTTGTGATGTTCCCTTTGAGCTGTGGTCTATGATAATACTGACAACAGTTCCTTTTGCTTGAGGATAGGTCAGGCAGACACCACAGCTTTATTGATTGTTAGACATTTATATACCATAGGGAAATGGCAGCAGCTTCTTTGGGATAATAGGACAGCTAGCAGTGAAATAGTTAAGCATTGCTATATGATGTTCTGCCTTTTGGGATCCTCAATGAACATCCCACTGAGATGTTTGGGACAATTCAGATGCATTTCAAGGTGTTGGTAGATGTAGGAGGGGTAAGGTATGCAAGCCTGTGCCAAAGGTGAAAGTGTAGCTGCTTAAGACACGTCTCTGAAAGCTAGAAGGAGGGCCTGAGCCCTGTTCTGATTCTCCACATCCCCCTTTCAATATGGTTGCCTCAATCTTTCAGGTGCCACTCTTTGATCAGTGGGATGATGTGGTGAAAGGTATGAAAGTGGAAGTGCTGAACAGTGATGCTGTGCTCCCCAGCCGTGTGTACTGGATTGCATCTGTCATCCAGGTTGTAGGTATGTCTCTGATGTAATTCCTGACAGCTGGGGATGGCTGACCTCTGAGCGAAGCTTTAGAGAGCTCAGTGTAGCTGGTCAAGCGAAACAGCAGCTCTTTGGAGCTCTACAGCTGCTGAGAAATTTTGGTGCAGGAGTGAGAGGAAACCAGCATGTGGTTCCTCTTTTGGTTGCTGGGCAATCTGCAGTAATAGTTCTGCCTCCAGAATGTCTGGAGATGTTCTGATAACTCATACAGAACTCTGAAGGCCATGATGTAGGTACTAAGCCTGTGGTGCCAAATTCTTGAACTCTAATGCCTTTGGTTGTCTGCTCTGTCCTGGCAGGGTACAGGGCCCTTCTGCGATATGAGGGCTTTGAGAATGATGCTGGCCATGACTTCTGGTGCAATTTGGGCACAGTGGATATTCACCCCATTGGCTGGTGTGCCATCAACAGCAAAATCCTGGTACCACCACAAAGTGAGTATGGGGCAAGGGGGGTCAGGACATTCCTGGGCATGGAGGAGCCTTTTTTTATGCCTAGCACAGGGGAACAGGTACTCCCGCTCTATGTAGGACCGCAGCTCCGTTTTGAGTTACAAACCACCCACAGTGTGTTCTTTGGGAAGAAGGAGACTGCATGGGCTGCGTCCTCTGCATCTCTCTGTGGCCAGCTCTGGGGATACTGGATGCAGAGCTGATGTCAGACCTGTGGAGGCAGGTGGCTGTTCCTCCTTCTACCCTACGTGGTGGCTGGACTTAACCTTGCGGGAATTTTTGGTCTTACATCCTGGACAGTGTCTCTAAGAAGTGCAGTGGCTTCAGTCCCTCCACAGACACCAATTTAGCAGATTTCTGGCAAGCTGAGGTGTGCTTTGTATGGCTTGTGTTTTTGCTCTGTTACCACTTCCTCATCTAGATCAGTGGCGTTGAGTATCTGCTTGGCCCAGTCCATTCTGTAATGGTGATCCCTTGCAGCCTGTTGTGGGGGCAAGCTGTTAGAACGAGAGTACAGAATCTGAATGTGAATAAGACCTTTCAATGCAAATGGGCTCTTGGAGAGATGGAAAAGTAGTGTGGTGTTGTAATTACTTCAGTCATAAAGATGTGCTTTTTCCCTGTGTGTATGTAGCTATTCATGCCAAGTACACTGACTGGAGAAGCTACCTCATGAAAAAACTGGTGGGAGCCAGGACCATCCCAGTGGATTTCCACATGAAGGTAAACATGGGAGGCTGTCATTTTGCATAGGGAAATGAAGCGAAAGCCAAGAGATGTGTGTTCAGCATGTCTCTTCTCATTCTGATCTGTGCAACTTCTGTGTAACTTGGAAGCTGGGCAGGGCAGTGGCAGTGAGTGTTTCCCCATGCTCCTAAGACACCTGTCATGATGCTGTGCATAATGGCACAGTCTCCATGCCCTGTCAGCACAACAGTTACTCCTTTGGGTCCTAGGTGGGCTTTAAAATTTTTGTCATGTAGTCTGCTGGGAAATATTGGGGATGAGGTTTGGTATTTTGCTGAAGGAGGAGGCTGGTGCATCTCCAAACTGGCCTTTCCCTGCCCTGTTTCAGTGCAAGCAATAGCTCTGAAGTCAAAAACCTTTGCCTTCAGTGTTGGTAACACAGCAGCCTGCAGGGAGCAAGAGAGACACAGGCTCCATCAAAGTGCTGTGGCCTTGACAGCTTTTTTAGCTCTCATGGTTGTTTTCATGTAGCTTGCACTGAGATTAGACCTTGTCAGAGAGAAGAGGCTCTTTTGTGGCTGGCAACTTTGGAAATGGCAGGTAAAGAAGATGGCCCCAGAGACAGCAGGCAGGAAGGCAGGTGATGGGTTTTAGTGTGTGTCGAGTAATTGATGATGCTGAGCTGGAGACCTTGATGTAGTTGGTGATTCCCGTGTTACTTCTCAGTAAGTTAAGAGAGTGTTTGTAGCTGCTTGTTTCTGGGCCCCAGCTTGTAGCTGGAAGGGAAGTGGTAGAGGGAAACAGACATGAACAGTATCTTTCTCCCCTCAACATCTCCACTGTCACCTAATGAACAGGAGGTGGAAGGGAAAGACCCTAGCTTAAGAGTTCTGGATTTGGCTATAAGCTGGTGTGGGCGTGTTTTGTGATGCCTAGTTGCTGCACAGCATTCTGGGATCACAGTTCCAAAATGTCAGATGCTCTATAAACACCTTTGGGCATTTGTGGATGAGTAGGACTAGGCTGTATCAGCAAACTGTAGGTCTCAAAAAAATCAGTTAGAATGCAACCAGTGACTCTTTCCATGTGCCTGTGCTGTGGGGTCAGTCTGCAGAGTAACTCTGGCTTTGGATGTGGGTTTGATAGATAGATCATCATGTAACTCAACCTCTGATCAGAGTAAAAATGGAAAACTAAGAACCTCTCTTAAAGTCAACTGAAAATTCTGTTCCCCTTTGGGAAGCTACACCTCTAACTGCTTCCAGCTGTGAAACCCTTGTGGTCTCTTTCCTGACTGAAAAAGGCACACAATTCCTCACTCAGTTCCTGGTGAACAGCAGTTCACACTCTGAACATTCACACAAGGTGCTGGCTAGGCATGGCTGCTGGGCTGGGGCGGGGGCTGTTATGAGGCCACATAAGGGAGACTTAGGGTGTGTGTGCCCAACCACCGTGTCATGTCTGGGGCTCGAAGCTCCCCGTCCCCCTGATGAACCCACTCACATGCATCCCTTCCTAGTCAGCTTTGGGCAGTGCCGGGGTTTAGCCAGCATGTCTGTGGGGAAAGTGTTTGGAGAAGGAAAACAGCAAGTGTGATTGGCCTCACCCCCTCTGCTGGTTGTTGCCAGATGGCGGAGAGCATGAAGTACCCGTTCCGGCAGGGCATGCGGGTCGAGGTGGTGGATAAGAACCATGTGTCCCAGACACGCATGGCTGTGGTGGACACAGTGATTGGGGGCAGACTGAGACTCCTCTATGAGGACGGTGACAGCGACGATGACTTCTGGTGCCACATGTGGAGTCCCCTCATCCATCCTGTGGGCTGGTCACGGAGAGTGGGCCATGACATAAAGAAGACAGGTAAGGATCGGGCCACCGCAAGCCATCTTCTAGTTTGCTGTGAACTGCCCAGACCCTGCTGTTGACACCAGTCTGGGCATGCTGAGAGTCAGACCGTTGCCTCAGGACCTGACAGATAAAGTCTGCTTAGTTTTGGGTCTGCTGCTTTTCCCCTGGATAGATAAAAACCCTATGATCTGCTACGACAGGTCAAGACAGGAGATTGTAGCATTTCTCACCTGAAGCAGATAGTCTATCCCCTCAGTGTGAGAATGCAGACTTTGCAACATCACAGATGTTTGTAGTCTTTTCGAGGAAATTTGTGCTGGCTTCTGTGACACTGGGTGTCAAGTTGTGCTTTTTCTGGACTTGACCAAGAAGAATTGTTCATCAGCTTAGACAGGCAGACAAAAGCAAGACTTGGGCTCTACTGATCCTTTTGGTTGTGTCTCTTCCTTGCTGCCTCCCCCTAGTGATTACAGCTGCATGTAGAAGTGTTATCAGTAGTGCTCAGGAAGCTGAGCCGTCTGCTTTTGAGCAAGCCTGCTCTGTGAGAAGGTGTAGAGGGACTGACGCGTTCTTTTCATTACATGGTCTCTTACGGAGGGCGTTAATAGCAGCTAAGCTCCCACCAGGAAATTAATAACCAATATGTTTTCTTACTGCAGTTGCTGCAGGTTTTTTACCTGTCTTTGTTTCTTCTATTCGTCACAGAAGAAAAGCGCAATGACATGGCAAACCATCCCACCTTCCGGAAGATTTACTGTGATGCTGTCCCCTATCTGTTTAAGAAGGTAGGACAGGTCTGCTTCTCTGTGTGGGTCACAGCAAAGGAAAGGGTGATACCACCTTGGATGGTATCACCTTCCTTCCTTGGATGTACCTACTGCCGTGTGGGTTGTTGAGGGTTAGGGTTAGGCTCATTTGTCTCTTGCAGCTAAGGGCAGTGAGGTGTTTGGGGTGTCAAGGCTGTGGTTGGGCAGGGGCAGGTCAAAATAGAAAGTTGGAAGAACTAAAACCAACAGATTGAGGGGCAAGTAGTTGCTTGAAGCTTTTAATTGGAGAGGGAAGATGGTTGCATGGGAAAGACCAGTTCTGACAAAGAGCTGGATCATGCTAGTAAGGTCTGAGATGAAAAGGGGGCTTACTTTGCTGTGGAGCAGCAGCTGAGTGCTGGGCCTGGCTCTCTGATGGACCAGAGCCTTGGCAGGAGGTTTCTGACACAGACACAATGTTGGTTCAGCTGCCTCTTTGTGTTTCTTGTAATATTTCTTCTTTCCCTTCCCAACTTGAATTGAGCCAAGTGAATAGGTTCTAATTCTGTTTGCACTTGCTGTGCTTGGTGTCAGCATAGGACTGTCCTATACCCCTGACCGCACATGGTACACCAGAGTCTTCCTTAGGTACGAGCTGTCTATTCTGAAGGTGGATGGTTTGAGGAAGGCATGAAACTGGAAGCCATTGACCCCCTGAATCTGGGCAACATTTGTGTGGCCACTGTTTGCAAGGTAAGTTGGGTGGATGTTAAGGGGCGTGGGTCTACTGTGTTTACCTGAGATAATCCAGCTTCTCCTGAGGTCTTTTCAAATGAATAAGACTGGGCAAGATTTTGCATGAAGGAGAGGAGAGGAGAGGGCTGTCAAGAGAGGTAGATTACTGGTGTGTGGAGGGAACTGGCGTGTTACCTCAGAGGTCTGAGAAGCTGATTAAGACCAGCAGTTATCCACATGTGCTCTAGAGGACAGCATGAAGATGAGTATGCTTGGTCTGCAAGCCAGCTGCCCAGTGTGTATGACTGGCAGCCACCCATTTTTCACCCTTGGGCATGCAGTAAGGAAGATTTGCTCTCTGGTTCTGGGAGTGCATAAAGAGGGGCTTCTGCGGAAAGAGGGCAAGAGTTGTGAGGTGACCTCTGTGTGGGGAATGGTGTGTCGCTGTACAGACAGCATTCACTGGTGTGAGAAGCTGAGGATGGACGTGTCCCCTTCAGTCTCTCTTGATGAGGTGTTAGTAAGCTCTGCTCTTGTACTAGTGTGAGGGAAATAGCTTGCCTAGGTCTCCTCAGTGAGGTGTGTTGTATGTGCTAAGGTATAGCACTGACTTGGGCTTTTCCTGCTTTCTCAAGAAACTGTTTGCCCTCATAAAATCCAAGCAGAGGACATTGACACTTGGAGTTCGAAATGGGGGTGGTAGATCTCTTTGTCTGTAAAATGTGCCCTTCAGCCATTGCTTGGAAATTAAAGTGGTTGGGGCAGGTGCGCCTATCACCTTTGGTAAGCACCAATTACCAGTGAGTGACAGGATGGGACAAGTCTCATTGCAGTAGAAAGTGGCAAATCCAAGGGTGGTGCCCTTCCCTTCTGCCCGGTAACAAATTCATGATCTGGCTGGTGTAGAGGGTTTCTAGGTTGCCAGTAAAGTGTTTCTAAGGGAGAACAGAGCCCCCGACCATTTATGGCTTTTCACATAGTCCTTTCACAAGGCTATTAGTGTTGGTTCCAGTCCTGCAGAAACTGCTGCTTTGGGATTTAGCTTGATGACTAATGTGTCAGGAGAAACTATTGCATGCCCTGGAGCATATAACATTTCATTTTACTGTCTAGTGGCAATTGTGATTGGTCTGTGGGGATTCTTGGGAGTATCCTTTGAGAGGAGAAGCTTTAGAGCAAGCAAAACTCTGCACTCATGCCCTTCACTCCCATCTCAGGTCCTCCTGGATGGATATCTCATGATCGGCATTGATGGAGCCATGTCTGCCGATGGCTCCGACTGGTTCTGCTATCACGCCTCCTCGCACGCCATCTTCCCTGCCAACTTCTGTAAGAGGAACAACATCGACCTGACCCCTCCTAAAGGTGAGATTTGGACTCTGCCCTGCGGTACAGTCCTGCCTGCAGAACCTGCTGGGAGGTGCTTTTCTCAGAGGAGTCAGGTTCAGATGAATCAAAACCACAAAGTCCCAATCTGCTGCTTTTTCAGGGAGATAGGGCTAGTTCAGACAGCCAAGCCACTTGAGCTCTGCCCATATACTTTGTTAGCTCCTGGCCGATCAGTGGAAGAGGTGTATGATCCCCAGACTGAACAGAATAGAAGGTTTAAAGGACAAGGAAGATGGGAAAGAATGAATGTAGCCATTGCTGCATGAGTCAGTACTTCAGTGTCAGGAGTCATCTCTATTTTTCTCTCTATGAATAAATCTGAGACCACTACTTCTGAAAACTCCTAAGAGGCAGTCACCCTAGGATTGTTTTTGCTGCCTCATCTAGCCATACCTAAAAAGGCCTGCTCAGAATTTCTGCATTGCAGCATTTATGTGCAGTGTTGTTCTGTCTTCCTTTGATCCTGCTGGTGGGAGAAAGATTGGTCTTAATGGTGTTTTGAACATAGCTCTTCCTACCTGCTGCTGCTCCTTACCTTTTTCTGTGATCTGGATCTATGGCTGACATGGATGTTCAGAGCTGCAGCTTGCACTTTTCTGTATCTGTGCACTGGAGAGGGGTGCTGAACTCCATGAAATCTGTGCTCTAGGTTTATGTCCAAGATCAGGCTGTACGTGGTGGTTCATGAAACTGCTTTGCAACCAGTTGCTCTGCCTTCTTCCTGCCTATTCTGCCTTTTCCCCCAGCTGGTCTACCCAGGGACTGCCTTTTTACCTCTTAGCATTTCTTCCTGATGCAGGGCACGATGCAAACACCTTCAGCTGGGAAAGGTACCTGGAAGAGACTAAATCGAGACCTGCTCCATCACGGCTATTCAACACAGTGAGTGCTGCCCGGAAGAGAAGATGTGTAGGGATGCTTGGAGTCAGCAAGGAGGAGCACAAGAGCTCTGGCTGTCACAGAGTCACTGAGGTAGAAGGGACTTCTTGTCCAACACCCCTGCTACAGCAGGGTCACCTGTAGCAGGTTGCCCAGGACTGTGTCCAGATGACTTTTGAATATCTGCATGGATGGAGATGCCACAACCTCTCTGGGCAACCCGTGCCAGTGCTCAGTTCCCCTCACAGTAAAAGATGTTTCCTGATGTTCAGAGGGAACCTCCTGTGTTTCAGTTTGGGCCTGTTGACTCTGGTCCTGATACTTGGCACCACTGAGGAGTCTGGCTTCATCTTTGCACTCTCATGTCAGGCTTTTATACACATTAATAAGATTCCCCTGAGCTTTGTCTTCTCCAGGCTGAGCACTCACACCTCTCAGCTTTTCCTCATACAAAAGGTGTTCCAGTTCCCTCGTCATCTTCCTGATCCTTTGCTGAACTCCAGTATGTCCATCTGCCTCTTGTACTGGGGAACCCAGAGCTAGAGCCAGCACTCTGGGTGTGGCCTCATCAGTGCTGAGCAGAGAGGAAGGATCATGCCATCAATCTGCTGGAAACATTCCTCGTAATACAGCCCAGGTTACCATTAGCCGCCTTTGTCCCAAAGGCACATCACTGGCTCGTGTTAGACTTGGTGTCCACTGGCATTCCCAGGGCCTTTTTCGCTAAACTGCTTTCCAGTCAGTCTGCCCCCAGTATGTGCTGGTGCCTGGTTTTCCTCCAGCTTGTCAAGGTGCCTCCGGATGGCAGCACAACCCACTAGTATATTTGATCTCTTCTCCCAGTTTTCTATCACAAGTAAACTTGCTTTTTTTGACGTGCTACTCTTGTCATGTCATCCGGATAATTAATGAAGATGTTAAACAGGATTAGATCCAGTATTGACCCCTGGGGTGCACCACTAATTACTGGCCTCCAACTAGAATTCATGCCACTAATAACCATCCTCTGGGTCCAGCCACTCAGCCAGTTTTCAATCTATCTTTCAATCTATCTGTCTTCTCATCCAGTCTGTATACTTCAATCATCTTCTCTATGAGGATCTTATGTAGACAGTGTCAAAAGCCATCCTGAACTCAGGATGTCATACCCAATGTCTCTACTGAGCTGCAATTTGCTGCTAGTCAGCACTTCTAAGGAGAGCTCAAGGCCTGGGAATGTGTGCACTCAAAGACCATGTTTCGCTGGTTGGGATATCAGTGTCCTGCCTTTGTGGGTGTAATGATACCTTGGTACCTCTGAGTGTCACGTGTGATTCTTTAGTGTTTCTGTGAGCTCCAGGCTCCTGGTGGGTTCTGCACTGCTTACTGCCTGTGGATGTGTGGCTGGCACGTTGGGTGGAGGGTGGGGGCTGCTTAACATCAGCAAAAGTGCTGCAGACCCTGGGCTTGTGCTGGTCTCTCTGATTTCCCAGGGATATGGCAAGTAATGGGTTTGATCATGTGTCCCTTAACTGCTGCCTGCTGCTTCCCTCAGGTCAGGATCTTGCTTCTAAACTGGGCTGAGATCGACTGAGGACATAGGTGGCCTTGGATCTGAGTGCTTGTTCTCTGTCTGCTTGCTTTAGTCCGGAGGCTGCCTATTCTAGGGTGCTGGTTGCCAGATACAGGTTTGGACTGGCTAAAATGGCCTTGGGTTTTCTTTTTTTCATTTTTTGTGAACCCAGGACTGTCCAAACCATGGCTTCAAGGCAGGCATGAAGGTAGAGGCAGTGGACCTGATGGAGCCCCGGCTCATCTGCGTGGCCACGGTGAAACGTGTAGTCCAGCGTCTCCTTAGCATCCATTTTGATGGCTGGGACAACGAGTATGATCAGTGGGTGGACTGCGAGTCTCCGGACATTTATCCTGTGGGGTGGTGTGAGCTGACAGGCTACCAGCTTCAACCACCTGTTGTTCCAGGTGAGTGAAGATTTTACTGTGGTTTTTAATGCTAGAGACAAAGGTTTCCTTCCTCCTGCTGTGTGAGTGGCTCTTTTGGGTTTTTTGGGCCTTGCAGGGAGGAGTATATGGCCTCCTTCATTTGCACTGGGTACCATAAATTTTCCTCTGCTGCCACATTCTAGCAGATGGCAGAGGAAGGAGTCTGGTGGGGAGAGAACAGCCTGAGTTTTGAGGTTGGCTCTGTTTTCCCTCTGTTCCCCCACCTGCACACCAACAGAGAATTAATTGCTCCTGATGAAGTTGGGTAGAGTTCCAGGTGGTCCTATCCTTGCACAGCTCCCTTTTACTAAGTGTATCTATACCCTTAGCCAGATAGTGGGGGGAGCTTGGCCCATGCTCCCTTTTCTCATCAACTCTCTGACTCTGTCTGTAAAAGGTAAGAGCATCAGCTTGAGAGTTTATTCCTTCCCTTGTCACAGGGAGGCCACTGCCTCACCTTTGCAGATGTTTTCCTTCTTGTCCCAAACTACAAATCTTGTTTCTTTACTGCCCCTGTAAGTCTGTACTGGGCCTCTCTCCCCTGTGCTGCCCCAGCCTGCCGCCCTGGGCGATCGCCTGGAAGCACAGACAGCAACTGTGCTAAAGCCTTGCTTTCCTCTCAGCTGGTTGTCTTGGGAAGAGGGCTTTGGCTTGGGGGGACGGGTATATCTTGTTTCTCGCTTTTGTCACTTCATCCCAGTTACCTACTGGTTATGGGACTTGGCTTTCGTTTCCCTCTCGTCTCCATGACAGAGCCCACAACTCCAGTGAAGGCCAAGGAGGTGCCCAAGAAGAAGAAGAAACCCTATGGAAAGAAGAGTGAGTGATGTTTGATTAGTGCCCTCCCGCTCGCTCGCAGGCTGGGCCCAGTTAGAGGAACCCTGTCCATGTCCCATCAGAGCAGGAGAGAGAGGCCTTGTCTTGCTGTGGATGCCCTCAGTCAGCTGTGGGTTTGCCAACGCAGCTTCATCCTTCTTACCTGCCCTGTTACCTAAAGAGCAGAGAGCTGTGTGTGGGAAGGATCTGTTTTGCAGTCTGTTTTCTGTTGACTGAGGTATATATGGCACTTGCTTCCAGGTGTGAGGTTGTGCTGCTTTCCCTACTGTGTCCATGGTCAGAGGGAGATGTCTGCTGCAGCTGGAGGGTAGCTGGAGAGCAACTCTGCCTGCTTTGTGCTGAGGGAAAGAAGGCCTTAAGATGGCTGAAGAGGCCAGTAGTGGGACTGGACCATTTTATTGTTTCATCTTGTCATTGTTGTTGTCATTGTTGCAGTAGCTGTGGCAAGTCATGTAGACAGACAAGAAATTCCTTCCTGAGGGGTGGAGGGGAAGGGATGTCTCAAGAATATACAGACTTTCAACCTAAATAAAAAGGTCAGCTAAAAATGAGAACATTATGGTTACAGTGTCCGTGCCTTGCAGCCAACAAGCTCATTGCCTAGGACTAGAGCCAGACAGGTAAGCAAAGCTGACTCCACACTGATTCCAACAGGACCCGCTCCTTGGAAGTTAAGCACATGCTGAAGTGCCTTGCCTTTAATGAAGGAGAACACGAAGGAGCATGTTTTGAGGTGTTGACTATAGAATTTTTCTCCAGTAGGCCATTTCTGTCGCATAACCAGTTGGCAGCTAATGACCATGTAGCTTTCTGTTCAGTTGTGCTGGTCCCTGGCCTGTGGTTTCTCAGTGGAGCAGGGTTGCTGATTTTCCAGGGGAAAAGAAACACACTTTTCCCCATACTCTGTTATCTCTTTATTAAGGAAAAAAGTTGCCTGCCAAAGCCCGCAGTGTCAAGCAGACTGTCAAGAAGCCTTCCACCTTGAATACAAAACGAGAAGCAAAAGCTGCCAGCCAGGCTTTGCCAGAGCCAGCACCTGATGAGAGTAAGGGAGTGAGTTTCTCTACCCCACAGCTACATCCCATTCTCCTGTGTACACCCTGCATGCCACCAACCCTCCTGAGACCTCTTGGCCATTAAGTCATGGGTGCCCTCAGTCAGGGAAAGGCAGCAGCATGTCAAATATCCTTCCTACTCCTCCAGCGGCAGAGTGGAAGACAGGGTTTCCTTGCTCTCCCTGGGAAGGTTTGCCTCCTGAGAAGGTTTGCTGGCACCAGTACAGCTTGGTATCTTGATACTGCTGATGCCTGCTGAGGGCCTGGCTGCCCCGCTGAGCAGACTGGCTGTGCAAGGTCAGTTCGGGAGGAAAGACAAGGTAGACATGTCAGAGCTGACATGTGAACACAGCCCATTGTGCTGTGGTGACCAGAAGAACAGATGGGTCACCTGCCAACTGTAGTGGGTGCTGGGGAGGAGGGTGGGTGGGTGAGGTGCCTTGTGCACATGGGGATGGAGCCTCATGAAGGTCCCTCTGGTTCACTGAAATTTTTCCCATGTGTGAACCCAGGCAGGTAGAGGCCTTAGGAGAAGTTGTTCTTGGGAGCCAGCAGCTGAATGCTGCCAGGGTTTCGTCCCATCCTCATTGGTGCTGTGACTGTGGATAGATTTGCACTGGCATGACAGAAGTGCCTGTGGTGAGGGACCCTGAAGAAGTGGGCTTGGAAATCTGGGGCATTTTGAGTATCTATATGAATAGAGCTGATGTAGGGGTGCTGCAGGTAGTGTGAGCGTGAGTTGATTTTATTTACTTATTTTTCCCTCTCTCTGTCTCTTGCTAGTCATTGCTGTGCAGGTGAAAGAAGAAACCATCGACCCCTCAGACACAGAGTTTGGAGACATAGGGCTTCCTGTTCCCATCAGCAGCATAAAGCAGGAGGACACAGACTGATTCTGGAGTATCCCCCAGCTGCCCACAGCAGGTTCACCTTGTGGTCCTCTGGGGAAGGTCCTGGCAAAGGGAAGCAGAAGACCGAAAAGGCCTTCCCTTTTCAAAGCAGACCACCCTGTTTTCCTGATGCACAAGAAAATTTACCCCAGACTTGTAATACTAAATCCTGGGAAACAGCAGAAAGGCCACAAGCATGCTGAGGAGAATGACCAAGGTGGCTGCTGGGGTTGTGTGTGCCTGATTTTGAAGGCACCTTTTGGAGCAGGAGTTCACAACCAGCAAAGAAGCTGCCAGAACACAAAGGGTCAGTTTGGGTTCTTGGCTGTGGCTGGAGGTGACAAGCTGTAGACTGAGGTGATGTGTGCAGGCCACACACGTCAGAGAAAGGGCTGCCCTCATAGGATGTTGGTGCTGTGTTCCCTGGTCTAGGCCTGCAACCCCCGAGGAAGTCAGGACAGGAACAGTGATGATAATGATGCCTCTTGAAGGAGCATAGAATCACAAAATCATAGAACGGTTTGAGTTGGAAGGGGACCTTGAAGATCACTTGGTTCTAAACCCCCTGCTGTGGGCAGGGACACCTTCCACTACACGAGCTTGCTCAGAGCCCCATCCAACCTGGCTTTCAACATCCCCAGGGATGGGGCATCCCCAGGGTCTCTGGGCAACCCATTCTAGGGCCTCACCTCCCTCACAGTAAAGAATTTTTTCTTAATATCTAATTTAAACCTACTGTCTTTCAATTTGAACCTATTCCCCCTTGTCTTGTCATTACATGCTCTTGTAAGTAGTCTAGTCTGTCTTTTCAGGTACTGAAAGGCTGCAGTCAGGTCACCCCGAAGCCTCTTCCAGATTGAACAGTCAAAACTCTCCCAATTTTCCTCACAGGAGAAGTGCTCCATCCCTCTTACCAGCTTGCTGGCCTTCCTCTGGTCTTACTCCAGCAGGTCA
>VWZF01001872.1:980041-1011595 GCA_013396755.1 Sclerurus mexicanus
GACAAGAGCCTGCGCACACAATGCCTCCTGTAGCTGGAGCGAGAAGGCTTTGTCAATAGGCTCCTCTTGGTCAGGCAGCCTGTAGTAGTCTCCAACCGCGAGTTCCCTTTGTTGCCTCGGTCTCTGATTTTTACCCACAGGCTTTTAACATGCTCATGGCTGTTCTTCAGAGACAGCTTTTCACAGTCAGTCTACCTCTTGATGCTGAGAGCAGCCCCTCTGTTTCTTCCTCTCCTGTCTCTTCTGAACAGCCTGTCGCCATCAACACTCACACTCGTCACAGGATTTGTTCCACCAAGTTTCAGTAATGGCAACAAGGTCATAAATTTCCAACAGCACAGTTTCATCTCCTCCTGTTTGTTGCCCGTGCTGCCTGCTTTGGTGTAAGGGGCACCTCAGTGGGACTGTTGGCTGTGTCACCTTCCTAGAAGAACACCCTTTAATTCCTTTGAGATATGTTCCTGGTGTCTCCCTGTTGGCTTCTGTTATCTCAGGAGACTCTGGCTTACCTTTGTAAGACTGCAGGCCTGTTCCACTGTGTCTAGTACCTCTTGGAGTCACCTGCAGAGGGGCCTCGTTAGCATCCTCTCCATCTAACTTTTTCATGCCATCCCCCAAATTGCCAGGGATAAGCCTGATATCCCCCCCTTCCCCCTCGTGTAGTTTAATCAAGGAACCAGATTCCCTAGAAAGGGTGTGAGCTGGGTGACCACAACCATAAACACCCTCAGTGCGGTTAGCCCTTCAATCCTCAACTTGAGGGGCAGTCAAGGAACATCTTTCACTGCACTGATTGGTATGACCTACTCAGGAGGAAGCAATGGCACTTTGAACCCTGCCCATGAGTCCTTCAGTTTAAAGCCTGGCTCACCAAATTGGCCAGCCTGCTGCCAAAGGTTCTCTTGCCCTTTTGAGACAGGTGGACCTTATCCCTTCCTAACGGGCTACAATCATTAAAGCACACTCCATTATCATAAAAGCCAAAACTTCAATGGCACCAACCTTGAAGCCAGACATTGATCTGCACTATGTGTCTACTTCTGTTATTTCTTGCATTTGAACCCAGAACTGCAGAGGACTTGCAACAGGATTTGAATTTTTAATTTTTTAAACAGTCCTATTGTAAATTTGATCTACAATTTATACCCTTAAGCCCTGTAAATTAAACTTGAGGAGGAGGCCAAAGGCTTGTGCGTTGTTTTCCGGGTCACTGAAATACCAGGGTTAGCCAAAATGGGGAGAAGAGGGTTGTAAGGGGGTAGGTATAAGTAAACGGGATTTGGATTTGGGTTGTGAGGGGTTTTTTGAAGCATGCAGTAGAGTTTTTCTGTGCACTCACCGCTGTCTACTTGCCAGTTCTGTGTCAGGGTTGAATACCACAAGAGTGCTTTAGATCACTGAAGGCATTGAATGCCTTTTCCCATTTTAGGGCAAAACTGTAACATTCCTCTCTTTCCCCAGACTGACCTTCGAAGTTCAGGACATAAATCAGAAATCAGTGATGAAAAACAGCTTTAAATCTCCTGCAGCAGGTTCCCGTGAACTTTCTGCAGGTAAGGAAGTGCCACTGCAGGGCTGGCTAGGTGCAGGGCAGGTGCCTTGGCAAGCCCTACAGGGAAATGGTGTCTGCCTTGGCCACAAAATGGCTGCCTGGGCCGTGCCTCCCCTCAGGCTTCCAGGCAAGAGCTTGAGATGCCACAACAGCTCTCGCTTTGCGCAATGGTTCATGACCAAAAAAATAACCCTGGCAAGCTGTCTAGAAACCACAGGATAGATACTGGGAATAATTAACACAGTATTCCTCTTTTCCCTTTTAAAGAAGCAAATGGAGCTTTTAACGGGAGAGGGAAGTAGGGGCTGCAATGAAACACAAGTGGAAGAAGTGTGGAGGGTTTGTGTCAAACCAGGCACAAGAGCTGTGTCATCTCAGCCCATCACTAGCTGACCCCTGTGAGTCCTGGGTTCCTGAGAGAACCATGAAGGAGTTGGGGGAAGTGGAATTTTTATGGAAGGCATGTAGTGGGGCTTCCCTCGGGCTAGTTTCCTGTCCCAGCAGCTGCCATAGATGTCTTAATGTGGGAGGAACTCCTTTCAGGCCAAAGCCACTGCCCTTCTCTCTTCCCCTCTCTCTTGGGCTGCCACCTTTTCTCACCCTTGCCAAACAGCTGGCCTTGTAGGGCCACCTCTCTTTAGAGGATGATAATTTCCAAATGCCTTTGGCTTTCTTTCACCTGTTGTTTTGCTGTAACAGTTCCACACCCCACGTGGTAGTTTAATGCTTATCTTTTAAAGCCTTTTCAATTTGAACAAAGTTCTGGGGCTGGGCATACCACCCTAGGTTTCCATGGGGAAGAGTTTGGGCACATCGCTTTATGATGGGATCACTTATCCCATCTCACCGATCAGACCACCAATCAAATGTTGCAGGAAATAAAAAGGCTTCAGTCTGCTTATGTTTTAATTCTGAGGGGCTGCTGGGAATGTTTCCACTGCTATTTAAGTTTTCTAGCATAAGATTTACACCTTTGCAGGACCTTACAGGTTGGTGCTGGTTGCAGTCCTGCTCAGGGCTCTTCAATGACTTCAGAAGCTGTGAAAGCGCAGCACTCTTAAAAACAAACTTGTGGATACCAACCTTTGCACGTGGCTGGAGGAAGCCTTGGGAAGAAAAATCAAGTATTTGGCTTCATTGTTTGAATCACCAAAGCATGCTGCAGACTCTACAGAATGGGGCTCTGTGTCCTGCAAAACCAAACCCTGCATCTTTGGCAGATTAGCACGGTTTTGGTGGCACCAGGCTCTCTCTTTTGAGCCTTGGGTGATATCCATGTCTCCATGGCGGGGACAAGTCTAGAAAAACTGCTCTCACCAGAGTGTAAGTGCAGCCCTGGTGTATCCTGCACACATCCTACATACCTTAGAAAATAAGCTCTGCTCTTACTGAAGCCTCTGGCTGGAAATTTTCCCCGATCTCTTTTTCTTGCTGGGCTTGCTTGCAGCCATAGTTGTCTCAGGATTGGCTTTCCCCACCTCACCTCGGCCCCAGCCAGGACAAGTTTGGAAAGTGGTGGAAAGCTTTACCTTCAGTCCCCGGGCTTCTGCAGGGGACCCACAGGTGGCCCCTACGCGGAGGTTGAGCGTGTTGATCCACCTGGAAGTGCGGCAGAAGACCAGGGAAAGAAATGGGGCATGGCAGAGAGGTGAGACTCTGTCCATGAGTGGATGATCACTTTCAAAGTCAACCCAGGTTGCTCAGAGTATCACCTGAGTGACCTTTGGATATCTGAATATTTGCCTAACCCAGTTTGTGGCTGCTTTCCCTACACCGGGAAAGCCCAGGCTACTGCCCATCCTTGCACATAGGTGCATGCTCCTTATCACCACCACGGGAGAAGACCCAAAATGGCCAGTGTGCTGTGAGCCTGTGCTTCCAGCACAGTTGGACCCTGCTGTCCCCCCAAGGTGGTCCCTGAGGCTGTTTCCCCCTCATAGCACTCACCTGTGCAGGGGAAGGAGCTGGCAGTCACAGTGGAAAGGCACATCCTGCAGGTTGAGGATCTCCAGCCTCGTGAAGTTGCTCATATTGGGGATGTTGCTCATTTTGTTGCTCTCCAGGTAGAGGCTTCTGATCTTGGGACCGAGGCCAGCAAAGGCACGAGGGGAAATCTGCAATGCAGGGAGAGTGAGTCATGGGGGTCCTGTTGGGGGCAGGGGAGCAAATCTCTGCCCCTGCACTGCTAGTCAGCTTGGGGGACTGAGAGCCTGTCTTGAACCTGGCGGCCCCACAAAAGAGCTGCTTTAAACAGGGGGGACTGCTAATTAATTCAAGCAGTTTCAGTCACTTTTTGGGACTCAATAGACCCCCATTTCTTCACAGAAAGTGCAGATCTCAGAGTGATCCCTAGGTGCTGTTAAGATGCACAGTCCTTATGAGGGTGCTGCTAATACCTCTTTCTTGAGAGGATGGAGATATTTGTAATATCAGTAAAGAGTCCTGCAGTACAGCCTGTAATAAGAGAAGCAGAAATCTGGCCAGGGTGGGGGGAAGGAGCTGATCTGGGGAATGGTCTGGACCCCACTGGAATGTGGTCTTTAAGGACTAGAGGGAGTAAGCCTGCCCCAGGGGAGCCATGGGCATGGTTGGAGCAAGGCAATGCTACAGCTGAGCCTGAAGAAGTCTCTTCCCAGCCAGGCTATGGAGCATCTCCTGAGGCCTTAGGAATTTGGGACATCTGTTTAGATGCCCCTATAGGAGCCATCAGCCCTGGCCAGTGGAATGAGATGGGACCTGTGGCTGTGCCTCTGGTGCCCCTGCGCCTCCAGAGTCCTGTACCACACTCACCTGCTCTAGGCCCATGTTGTCCAGGTAGAGGTGCTGCAGACTGGAGGCCAGCGGCAGGAAGACACTGTCCCCCATGCGCTTGATGGGGTTTCGGGACAGCTTCAGCTCACTCAGGGCAGGCAGGCCCCGCAGGGCTGCCGTGGGCACCTCCACCAGCTGGTTTCCCTCCAGCTGCAGCTTCTCCAGCATCTTGGTAGGAGCCAGGGCAGCAGGGGCAATGTGCCTGATGGCATTCCCAGCAAGGTAGAGCCAGCGCAGCCCCCTGGCCCCAGCCAGGTCACCCTCTGCCAGCTCCCCGATGGCGTTGTGCTGCAGGTGAAGGGAGATGAGGTTGGGCAGGAGCTGGAAGGCGCCCACAGGCACACGGGTGAAGGCGTTGTGGTCCAGGTCCAGGTAGGCCAGCTGTGGGGCCCCCTCAAATGCAGCAGCTGCCAATGCGGAGAGCTGGTTGTCTGTGAGGTACAGGTAGACCAGGCTCTGCAGCCCCCGCAACGCCCCGGGTTGTAGCGCCCGGATGCCACAGCTCTGCAGGTGGAGAGACACCAGCTCCTTCAGGCCGGGGAAGGCATCGGGAGGCACTGTCCTGAAGGTGTTTCGGCGCAGGTCAAGAAGGCGGGTGTCCCCAGGGAAGTCCCGGGGGATCTCCCGCAGATCCCTGTTCTCACAGGACCCATGATGGAAATCAGGGGAGCAGACGCACCCCCGGGGGCAGCGCCTGCTGCCGGCTGCCTTTGGCTGCTCTGATGGTGTGGTAGGGCTGGGGGGTGGCCGGAGGCGACTGCATCTCATCTCAGGGGGCTTCAGGGAGTCAAGGGGCCGGCCACGGAGGGCGGGGGGTGCAGCACAGGCACCTTCAGCCTGCACCCGTGCCCTCGCCAGCCAGTTGTGGAAGGGGCGCAGGAGGCAGGAGCAGAGCAGAGGGTTCCCATCCAGGCTGACCCTTGCCAGCCCCCCAGCCCCGGCCAGGGGCGGCAGCCCCTGTAGCTGCTTTTCACGGAGGTCCAGCATGCGCAGCTGGGGGCTTCGGGCAAAGGCATCTGGTGCCACATCCTGGAGGGAGGCATGGTCCAGGAAGAGGTGCCTCAGCGAGGCCATAGCCAAGGCCTCCTCGGCCACGTAGGTGATGGGGTTGTGGCCCAGGTCCAGCCGGGTAGCCCCATCCAGCCTGGCCAGGGCCTCACCGGGCAATGCCTGCAGCTCATTGTGGTCCAGGCTCAGCCTACGCAGGGCAGGCAGGGCAGCAAAGGCCTCGCTGCCCAGCACATGGAGGGCATTGTGGGACAGCCGGAGCCACCTGAGCACCTGCAGACCCTGGAATACCATGTCTGGGAGGTAGACCAAGGCATTCGCCCTCAGGTCAAGGACAGTGAGGGACCCTAGATGGCCAAAAGCACCTGGCTGGATCTCCTCAATGCGGTTCCCCTTGAGGATGAGCTGCTGGAGGGAGGACAGCCCATCCAGGGACTCCTGGTAGAGGAGGGCTATGCTGTTGGAGGCCAAGTTAAGGTAGACCAACCTCCCCAGCCCACGGAAAGCCCCTTCCTCCAGCCTCTCCACCTTGCAGTGCTGCAGGTCTAAGTGTGTGAGGAAGGGGGTGGCAAGGAAGGCTCCTGCTGGGATGACCGTGAAGCTGTTGCGCCGAAGGTCTAGCTTTCTGGTGAGCTGTTGGTCACACAAATAAAACACGGAGTTACTCCAGGGCTGCCATACCCACCTCCTTCCCCCATCCCTTGACCTTTCCCTTGCCCACCTCTGGGATGGTGTCAGGGATGGCCACCAGGCTCCCATTGAGGCACAGGACGTGGGCACGGAGGTTGTCACAGACGCAGGGTGCAGGGCAGCGGGCGGCAGCCGCCCCCCCCAGGGCTGCTGCAAGCAGGAGGAGCCCCCAGCACAGCCTCATGTCAGAGGGCACCTGTGGCTGGCAGGAGACAGCAGTGAGCCCAGGCTCCCATGCATCCCCAAACAGCATCCCTGGCCTGGCATCCTGTGTGCCAGAGAGGCTGTTGCTGTGACCTAGTGGGGCAGGTCTCACTGTCTCTTGCTCTCACCCTGTGATTTCACAGGTTGGTTATAAGCAAAGAAGATAGTGGAAGAAAGAAAGGAGAAATACTTGAAAGGAGAAGTGAAAATAACAGCTAGCAGGTCACTCATGGAAATCCAGCTTGAAGCTGACACACACCTCCCTCTTCTTCAACTATCACTAACCTAAGATTGCCTTGGACTGTACAAGGTATCAATATCCCTCCTACAACTGCTTTTTTTGTAAGGCAAGCAGGTACAGGGGATGTGATCACACAGGCTTCCAAACTGCCACCCTTGTTTAAGTGGCAAAGGTCCCACATCACCACCACCAGGGCCACCTCCTGCCTCCCAGCTCTGCGCCTCCCACCATGCACAGTCCCTGCTTCCCCCTTGAAGCTATTCATAGCAGTGTTTGGAATAGAACTCCACTGTTTAGCTGCAGGAAGAACGAGTTGGTTTTGGCTGGGCAGGAGTGAGCCCTTGGGGCGAAGGTATGAGAGAGAAGCTAAGGCAAGCACAGAGAGGGCAGTGGGGCTGCAGATATGGCCGATGCACCCCCCCCAAGCTCTGAGACAACAGCAGTGGGGTCTGCAAGGCTCAAACCCACGGAGCCACTGTGGTGCACAGCCCCTTGCCCATTCTGGCTCATTGTCCCCTGGGGTTCCATGCCCCCACTCTGCCCTCCTGCTGCCACCACAGCTAATCCTGCTGCAGCCCACACACACACACTGGGGTCATCCCCCTCCTGCAAACCCACCAGCAAGTGCCACCACTGCAACTTCCCCAGCTCAGTCCCCATGCTGTACCTGGGGCACTGCCAAATGCCAGGCATCATCCCACCACTCCCTCCCACACACCTGGAGAGGTCACAGAACCAGGGCTGTGGGTACCTGGGCTTCAAGAAGTCATGAAGAGAGAGAGAAAAGCGTCCCCTGCCCCGTGTAGCAGATGCCAGGCTCCTGCACCAAGTGTTTGCTCTCCTTGCAGAAGCGAGAACTGAATGGGCCCCGTTGTGTCGCTTTCCCAGCAGTGCTCACCGGAGGGAGCCAGAAACGTGGGAGGAGGGAAAGGAGGAGGAGGGGAGGAAGGGTAAGCTACCCCTGGAGAGAGAGCAGCAACCCAGACATTGCCTCCCCCTCAGTTCACAGGGGGCTGGGAGCACCAGCCCAACAAAGCCCATGGGGGATTTGCACTCATTTTCCTGGGCTCTGCCTTTCCTTTCCTGGCTGTTAGTCACAGGAGCCATGGAGGTACAGGGCAAAAAGGTGACATCCAGCCAAAATTGCAATGGCAGTGGTAAGCTCGAGCAAAAGGAAAGAGGCAGCTGACCAGCCTGCAGGGCTGTGCCACGCTTACAGCCCTCCACTCTCATTTTGCTTCTTTTGAAGAAGCCAGGGGTGGCAGAGCCTATGCGACACATCATTTCCTTGCAGAAGGGCAAGAAGGCCTTTTTTTTCCTCTTGGATTGTTGTTTCACTCTCCCGGGGAATGCAAACAGATCTGCAGGCTGATAAAAATCTGGAAGATTTGATACTAACATATCTTTCCCCATCAAGCCCTTCCTCTATGCAGCAATCTCAGCTGCCAGAACCAGTATTTCCCATCCCGGTGCCACCTGTGGATGCTGGCCAAGGTCTGTGAGCCACTCCAAAGCCTCTCTGGCCACTGCAGTGGGGCCACATCACCCAACCCTGCAGGCTCCCAGACGTGTTTAGTGCTCCTGGGACACAGAGGGACTGCCCAGCCACACTGACACAATAAGCAGCTTGGAGGCACCAGCTCTCATGCTCAGCTCCACTCTGCTGTGCAGGGAGGACTCTTGGGGATGCAGGTCTAGAGGGGATAAATCTGCCTCAGGCTGGCAGAAGTCACCCCAGGGAGTTCACTGCCTGTGCTGAATCACCATGACCCATTTTGGGGTCATGACTGGCCTCAGGGAAGGCCAGGTGAAGGCAGTGGTTCCTGTTTGGTGTCACAGCCAGACTCTGCCCCGTGCTGGTGCCCTGTTTGGTGGTCTTCACTCTGCCCCGGCTGGGCCCTCATGCCTCAGTCTAGTAGTGCTGCATCCAGTGTCCCAACAGCAGTCTGGCCGCACTGCCCCTGCCGCTCCTTCTACCACCCAAATAACCTTGCAGCACCACCTCTTCCCCACACTGGACACTGGCTTCTTCCCAGACCTGCCCACCATCACTGCCCAAGGGACAACAGGGTGGGACAGTTCCAGCTACACTCTTTCAAGGGTCTGGGGAACCTTGACCACTTCCACCTGAACTCCAGCCTCTCTGCCCCACTGCTGGCAGAGCAGCAGCACCCCACATGTCAGCAGCAACCCCTTCTGCCAGCCAGTGTAGAACCACCTGCTGCAGCCACCCCCACCACAGTTCTGGCCCTGTACAGCACTCTCCTCCCTCCTGCCTGGCTCCTCCATCATCTCCCCTGGCCAGGAGCCCCCAGCCCTGCCCGGCCAACAACCTGGACAGCTGCACCTCCCTGGTGGGGGCCTGGGCTCTGCTAGAAAACCATGGGGAGGGGGAGGTGTGAGTGCCATCTGCTGCCCCTTCCCTAACTCTGCTCCAGGCTTTTATTTTGTTCTTTTACCCAACCGTGATCTTACCCACTTTAGCTTCTACTGAGACTGCAGGGAGGCTTCTGGTCTTTGCTCTCCCTGATGGGGCATGGGACACAAAGGCAACGCATTTGAACCTCCACTTGTTCAGGTCTAATTCACCTCTGCCAGGCCAGAGACTTGTTTTTCGTTAAATATTTCACCTCTGCCTGAAAGGAGCCAGATTCCATCGCTACCGCTAGAGGGTTTCACTGTTCTCCAATGCAGCCAGAACTGCTCCATGCAGAGAGCTCTGCACCACTGTTGCCTTGCTGGGCTGAAGAAGCTCAAACTGAAAATGCATCTGACAACAGCAGTGCGCTTGGGGTGAAATGGTTGCACAAGACAGGCTGAAGCAGCACTGGAATAACCTCACATTCCTCCAGAGCATCACTGGGATCCTCTGACCACAGTCATCCTTTGAGAACAACTTCTAATAGAAACAAGAGTTCACAATCCCCAGCCTCTGTTTTTTCCCCCTTAATTCAGAAGCATAATGCAATTTTAAGGGACTGCATCCACATCCTACCTAGGAGTGAATCTGTCCTCTGCAGAGACTATGACTTCTACCCTCACACCCCCTCTTTCCTACAGACATCTAGGCACTAAATACAAGGCCCAGGAAAGTCCCGTTTCTAAATATTGTTTGCTTTTGAAAAAAAACAACCAAACAAAAAGATCAACCTCCCACACTTGTCCTCCTGCTATGGCTTGGCTGCTCAAAGCTTGTCTCACAGGCTCTGCCCACAACCTGGCTCAGACTCCTTGCAAAGACAGGACCTTGTACACATCACATGCTCCATGGGACCCACTGCAGGCTGCCTCCTGTAGAGGGTGAGCCCTGGGCTTGGTCTCTGCATCACCTTCCTCTTCTGCATGATCCTCCTCCACAGCAGAGGGACACAGAGCAGCAAGGGGCCAGGGAGCTTCAAAGAAAGCTACACTAGGTTCAAGACTTACAGAAAGTACAGATTCTTTTACATCTCGGTTTTGCCCTCGAGCTCACAGCAAAACTTAACAAGGATAGGATGAGATGGAGGAGGCAGAGCTCACTTTGCAGTGATTGAAACTCCTGTAGGTACATAAACCTTCCCTTCAGTTGATTTTTACCAATTTGGACACAGAGGAGTTCCAGCTTCAGTGAGAGAAACTGGAAGAAAATGCATTTTGCTCTTAGCCTTAGGGCAGTCTCTTTTTAATGAGGGGCACTGCTCTTACACAAAGGCCAGCACTTTGCCAGCCAGAACGATGAGAGACACTGCTTACCCGAGTCTGCTGGATGACAGCCACGCCAAACTTCCCCCAAGCCACCCAGTTTCACCAGTGGGGTGCACTCTGCCAGCTGTAGCACATGTTCCATCTCACAACAAAGGGACAGCTAACTCCATTTCCTTGACTTCTTTCTGCACTATTTATACTGCATATTGACAGTGAGGGAGGATGAACAGTCTCCAACTGAAAACAGAGAGGGAAGGAATAGCTCTTTGCTGCTTACAGAGGCTTGAAAGAAGAGGGAGCAGGACCAGCCTGAGAGGTTGTGTGCTCAGGAGCAGCACAGGCAGGTGTCACAAACTTGTATGGGCACATGGACAGTCCTCCAGACAGAGATTCAGGGGCAGCTGCTGCTACTTGTTCAGTGCAAGAAAGCACAGCCCTACCTGAGAACGACCAGCACAGGCTTCTCTTGCCATCTTCTTACACTTGCTCAGCTTTTCAACAGTGCATACAGTCCCAGTGTTTTGTCAAAGGGAAGAGAAAGGGAACATATTCCAAACCATTTCATGGATTGCATTAATTTCCAAACCAAGCCTATTTTAATTAGGAAGGGAAGGGAAAGGGCAGGAAGAGGAACAACACAGGTGGTGGCAAAAAAAATTTACAATAAAATATGCTTGCTCCCTTAAGCAGGCCACCAGGGTCAGCCACACTACACAAATATTCCAAGCCACAGCAGAACAGGAAGAGTATGTTACAATACAAATTCAGCCACACACTGCCTTTGACAAATGGACTTGAAGGAACCAAAGGGGAGCACACCTCACCCTCTGATCCATGAGCAGCACTCCCCCAGCCTGCGGAAGCAGGGGCAGTGGCAGCAGCAGCACAGCCTCCCTCTGGCACAGTGCTGAATGCTATCAGGCAGGAGTCAAAGTCCAATAAAATAAAATAAAATGCACAACTGGGTTGATCAGGATGGGAGCACTTCTGGGCCCCATGCTAGTCTTGGCACACCCTTGCCAATGCAACCAAAATGGAGAACTCTTCAATTCATGCTGAGCTCACAGCAGCACAGAATTATTTTAGCATAAGCACCTGCCCTACAGACCAGGGAGTCACTTCAAGATGCGTAGGAAGACAATTCAGCAGGATTTGTCCAAGTTTATGAAAGCAGAAAGAGGGACAGACTTCCTACAGGGAAGGAAGAAGAAAAGGACAGCATGTCTGTATGGGCTCTGGGATCCTCTCCCATCGTGTGGCTCCGAGTTCTCCGCTGACGACAGTCTTATGAGGAGAGAAGGGCACATCTCTCTTACAGCTGGTGGAGGGTTTGTAAGAGCATGTGGCGAGCAAAGGAGCAGGAGTCAAGAGCACGGTTTGGTCTGTGGAAAGAGAAATTTAATATACTGAATTAAAGAACTGCTTTGTATCTGACTTTAAATGAGCAAATAAGCAGTATTGCCAATGCACTGGGCTTGCATGCCCAAAAACCTACAGCTTTTGCCCTCTGTTCTCTTCCAAAACCATTCTGTCCTTGCTGTCCAGATCACTGCTTCCCATTCAGAGTTTTTTGTGGAAAACTCTCCTGTTCCTGAATCCAACTCAGGAAGACAATGGCCAAGAATCAGAACGTTAATTTCCATAGGTATAAGCCATCTGCTGCTGACTTGTCTCTGCAGACCAGTGTCTCATTTTTGGGTAGAATGAAGTGGGTGGGGGTAGAAAACCCCTTCCCTCCCTTCTGGTAATAGGATTTCCCATAAAGGTTCACTGTTTAGGGCCACAAAACACAGGAGACAAGCCAGCCTGCACTCAAATCTTCTCTCACCAAATCACCTACTACCTATAAGCTGATTGTGACTGTGGGCTCGGGCTTTTTAAATCTTTAAAAGAGGCAACATAACTTCCTGTCCTCCTCTCCCCTGAGGTCAAGTAACACCTGACTGGCTTTGCTGAGCCACCTCTCGGGGTGCCTTACAAAGAGCCCACAGAACCTGCAAAACATCACCTGAGAGGACAAGCACAGAGGCTGCAATAACAAAGTCTAACTGACACAGAATAACCTGCTCCTTGAAACTAAACAATGAAAACACAGTCACAGCAGGGTTAACATGGAGGTAAATGTCCCTAATATTCCAATCCCCTCCCCAGTACCGTATGTTTCTGTTTCCACAGGCTAACTGCTGGCTAAGCATCACTGAAACCTCTGACAGTCTCTATCCATCCATTAGGGAACTTCCTCCAAAGAATGTTAATCCAATATTTTCCACTGTTCTGAGAGTGGAAATTATTAATTTTACCTCTCTCCCACCCCACCACAGGAAAATAACCTTTAACAATGAATAGCAGTGAAACCTACTCAATTTGGCACAGAAGGGTGATCTGAAATAAATAAAGAATACCTAGGAAGGAGCAAGGAGTTCACCTCTGGGTTTACAGCACACGAACAATAGCTGTGGAGGTTGTTCAGTACAGCACTCCATGTCTGCTGCAGTGTAACAGAACCACATCCTGGAGAGGACTTAACCCTTTTTATTCCCTCAAGAGCCATTCAACGCCTTACACCGAACACAGTGTCCCAGAATTACAGCTTAGGGTTTAGCCATCAACCTTTGGAAGGCCCAACCCTATTTGCAACAAGCAGCCTGGTTCCATGCAGGCAGATGTTCATTTTTGGAAACAAGAGAACCTGAACTGCTGAGGCTGATCACAGCCAAGCTCCCTCAGCCTCCACTAACACCAAGCCTCCTCTAACACTACAAGCTGCCTTACTTGCTGTGGAGTTAAACTGCCTGCCACTCTGCGCTACAGGCTATTGAAAGAGGCCGGTGATGTGGTGCAATTCACAGCAAAGAGCAGCACAAAAAATCCTCAAAAAACCAACCAAACAAAACCCCAAACACCTCCAGCAAGTCACAAGTGGGCAGGCAGGCATCCATGTACTTCCAGTGTTTCCACCTAAAAAAATTATGGAAAAATCACATGTGGATTCACAGCACCCTCTTGTGTCCAAAAAAACCAGTGAGGTCTGACAGCAGCAGAGTAAGATGGACGCTGCTTATAGTCTGTACCCATAATTTTATAGTTATTGAATAGAGAACACTGCCTACAGCATCAAATTGCCACAAAAGAAAGGAGGCAAATGACTACTCCAGAAGTCCCTTGCAGTAAAAACCAGCAGAGCTCTAGCCTAGGCAGCTACGAGAATCTCACAGCTCTAGAAACCCAGAAGAGCTAACTATAACCCAAAAGGGAGAAACTAGAAAATAGCACAAAAGTGCTGTTTTCTCCAAGTGCAGGAATCACGGGTTTGACAGAGTGGAAGGAAACTTGTTGCAGAAACAGAACCTAGCTGAGTTCTGGATACTACTAGTAGTTCAACCAGTTAAGAGTCTTAAGATTAGGACATGATCTTACTCTGATGGAATTCCAAGAAGAGACCAGGTGTGGAGGTTAAATGAGAAGCTGTGTGTTGGTTGTGGCTGGGACAGAGTTAATTCTCTTCACAGTAGCTGATATGGGGCTGTGCTTTGAATATGTGCTGAAAACAGTGTTGATAAGAGGGATGTTTTAGTTACTGCTGAGCAGTGCTAACACAGTGCCAAGGCCTTTCTGTTTCTCACATCACCCCACCAATGAGTAGGCTGGGAGTGCACAAGAACCTGGGAGAATACACACTCAGGACAGCTGAAAAGGATATTCCAAACCACATGAAATCATGCTCAGCATAAAAAGCAGAAGGAAGGAGATACACATGATGGAGTCCTCCTTTCCTAGAGATGGCTGAAGTGGTGAATGAATTCCTTGTTTTGCTTTGCTTGCACAGGCAGCTTTTGCTTTACCTATTAACCTGTCTTTATGTCAATGCACTAGTTTGCTCACTTTTACTCTTCTGCTTCTCTTCTCCACCCCACTGTGGGGGGAGGAAGTAGCTGTGTAGGGCATAGGTGGCAGCAGGGGTTAAACCACAACAGGCTCTTTTAACTGGACTGTGTGGATCTTGAACTGTTTACATTTACCTGAATAAGGATTCAAGAGCTGTTCTCCTTGTTCCCTTATGGAAAGCATTTAAAGAAATGCATGTTTACACTAAAAAAAAAAAGAAGTATATTGCTTGCATATAGTATGGACTTCACTATGCTGCACAGGACACAAGTTTCCCCATAACACACCTTGCAGGAGAGGGGTTTGCAAATCAGAAAGCTTCAGCTCCAAGAATTTCGTAGCACCAGAGACACTGCAGACTTGGCACTAGCACCAAAGACAGGCAGACAGATCTGTCTTTTACTGAGAGAGGTTCCTGGCACTCACTCAGCTTCTACTGAAGCTTTGAACAATCTCATTTTCAGAAAGAGACTCTCCTCTCTTGTACTTGCAGTGAAATGCTGGCTCTGGATTTAACAGGATTTTTATTGATGGATGAACTTAGTCTTATTTTGTCACATAGAGCATCATCTACAGCTGAAAAACACTTTCTGGGAGAGGAGGGACAAGTGTCTTTTGTGAGCAAAATTTGTTTAGAAGGGCATGTCAAGTTGAGTTAAGAGGCTACTCTAGGCACTGGTACCTGACATAAGCAATTAGAACAGTCAAATGCCCTGAACCAAAGTCCTTTTTTCTGTATTTCAGCAATACAAATTCTGTTTTGAGGGCTGGGGGCTTGATCAACAAGCAAGATCACAGGCACAGGCAGCAATGTAGGAAACAGCAGAAATCCAGTGATCTGTCTGAATAACTTCATGAGGTAAGTCCTGATACTTCTTGCTTAAACTTAAAATGATTGAGCTAGAAGTATATTTGTTCAATTGGTAAAGCATATGGTCATTGGCTTGTAACTGTCTTTAATCAGGTTAGGAATTAGGCAAAGAGAGAGACACCACAAAAAGTTCCACAAGAAGGGCCTCCAGGTTAGTATTTGCACATGTACACAGAGTATTTTTCCAAACTGACAGTGTGGCTGGTGGTTATGGGCACAAACCACTGCTACATGTCAGCTTTGATAGCTTCAGCCACACTAATGCTTGGAAAAATTCTTTTCCCCTATCACAACTGGCCAGCTTCCAAGCCCAGTAGAATCAAGACAGACTACCAATACTTGACTGCATTCCTATTGCCCATGTTTCATTCTGACCACAAGTACCTCATGCCTCCACTTTTCATTAGGAAGGGGTCCTAAGCATCTGCATATAACCCATACACCATGAAATTCAGGAAGCCTTAAGCCTCCTTTTGGAAGCTGTTAAAATGCTGCCCTCACCCTACATGGCACATGGTCCATGCTGAGCCAAACAGCCACCAAGTTCCAAAGGTATTTCAGACCTTCACTGGTTTTGCCTAAAGTTGCATTTTCAGACTGGCTGCTGAAGAGTAGTACATAATCCTTCCTCTCCTGAGGGAAGGTCTATTTGGTAGTTTGTATTTTTTTTCCTCAGGTCTCAACAATGCTTAAAAATCACACTGATTTAATCCAGAAGAGATATGGCTTCCATAGCCATGTAATACATTAAAGAAGCTAAAGCTGATGAGGGGCAGGGGCTGATTCTATACCTAGGGTGGAAATAACATTAAATACAGGCAGGCAGCAAAGGCAGTTTCTTCAATACCTATGCTCCCAATTTAGTTCTCAGAAAAATCACTAGCCTTGCTGCTGTCACAGTAGGAAGTTTCATTTAGAAGCAAATGCAGTCTTCATGTTTTGCAGTATTTTCATCTGCTGGTGTTCAGTGTCACACAGCTTAACAATTCTGGTAGATTTCTGCTGACCCTCATACTCAGAAGGATGATTTGGAAGGCACAGTTAGATCCAGTGTACTCACAGTTCACTCAAGCAGTGGCCAGAAACCCAGCAGGTTTCCTTAAGCTCAAAATACCTCTTCTATGACAGGCATTAGCAGTATCTGCTTCAGAGCCACTTTGTTGCAAAGCCAACTTCCTACTGTTCCGTCTTTAGGATCAAATTTATTTTTCTTTTTTCACTCTGAACCTCACATACTTGAGTAAACAAGATAAAGGGAGAGGCCCATTAAACTATCAATCTTCAATTTCAGAACAGATATCTAATGGGCTTTATCAGAACAGCTTGCATGTAGCTATTAACGCTCAAACAGTTTCCCTAGAGCTCCCATGGAGAAAACTGCATGGCAAGTACAATACTCACTTTGTGACAAAAGCAGAGAGAACTGGGGCCAGGGATTTAGGGAAATAATCCTGTTGCACCATATGGTTCAAGGTCATAAGAATACCATAGAGGCTTGGAACAGCTTTGATCTTCTCTTCACTCTGAGAAATAGACAAGAAGATGAAGTCAGAATTCAGGCAATCACAGTTTGATCTAAACCACTGTAATTCACAGAGGCACTGAAATTTTCTGTTGAATGAAGTGTTCCCACACGTTGTAGCAGAGAAAGCTGGTCACTAGATGAAGTGCAGTGTTCCACAACATAACCCGTTCCATAGTGTCCCAGCACCTGAAATAAAGTATCAAGAACATTCTAGCACTTATCAACTGACAGCAGTAGTAAAAGGGAAAGGGAAGCAGTGAACTTGCAAATGAAATAGCCAAGTCTTCTTGGAGGCCTTGTGTCAAAGTGTTCTCCTATGGAACTGCAGCAGATTTCAATCCATAAAGAATTCAGTTGCCTTAATAACATAGTTTTTTCTTGTATTATTCTGTTGCTCATTTTTGTCCCATCTCCAGCTCTTTGACAGCCTTTCTCCACAACTTGATGCAGTATTCCCAAAACCAGTCTTACAATTGTTTATAAAATAAAGCCAATAGTCACCCCCCTGCTTACATGATGCGTAAGTTATTTTTCCTCCTAATGTGATGCTAACCTACATGTCCCAACTCTTTTATTTTTTCATTTCTCTGCTCCCATTTCAACAAAACCCTTCTTTCTGCAGACAGGATCTGGACCTGTGTTCCTAGGTGTATGACCTTGGAGTGCATGGTGCTAAGAATGTTGCTCATGTGCTTCCAGCTACATAGGACAGAAAACAGTATGCTCCCTCTCCACGTATCAAGGACTGTTAATGAATTAGGCATATCACAAGCAGCTGGCTGATCCTCAAAGGCTTTATTACCAATGCCACTTCCTGGCCTGAAAGAACTCTCCTGGAGCATAAGTCTGTGCTTTGTGCCTCATGCCTATTTGCTACTTTCTGTATGGATCAGAGGTTGGTGGCAGTCTCCAAAACAGGCATTCTGCAGAACAAAAAACCACTTCAGGTTCCTTTGACCTTTCTGAAAAGCAGGAAGCTCAGCGTTGGTCTAGTATACAATAAACACACAGAGAGGCTAAACTGATTTTTAGGAAATTAAGACATATCCATGCATGTCAACAGCTGTCTGTACCCCAAGCTGAGTATTACCAGATGGACATTCATAAATCTGTTTAATAGCAGGTTGCTATAACAGATTATGGCTACTCTGTAGTTTAAAACTGTCTTGGTCCAAGTTTTCAGTCTCAGCTTCCAAGTCTTGAGGCAGTGAGAAACATTAAACCTTGTAGCACAGGTAGGCAAAGGTGTTCACATTTGCAGACAGAATATCTCCCCAGTCAACTCACTCAAAGGAAAGCTACCGGTATGCTAATGCAATTGTCATGTTTCCTACTGCCCCTCCGTCTTTTTTCTCTAAAAAGTTTATTCTCTGTAACTACATATTTCACATTAGCGTTTGGCAAAGACTCCAAAGCATGAAGTTGAACACTACTGATCAGGCATGAACAGTCAGATAGACATTTTTGAGCTGTGCTGTCAAGGAATGCCCTAAAGGACTAATAATAATGTAGATTAACTAATAATGTTATAGATTAGACTCCTGGACATGGTTTTTTATAGACACCATAGTCCAGCAGCAGCACTATTGCCTTACCTGACTCCCCCACCTTTAGGGGATGATTGAGAATGCAGACCACATAAAGGAGAAGATGTACAAAGAGGTAGAACAACCTTCATCCTAATGCAACTTTGCAATTTGCAGTTTCTGCTGGACCTGCAGACTTCCATTGTCCCTGGGCATCAGGCATGCACAGGCACCCAGCTGCTTCCATGGCAACGTAATTACCCAAAACCCAGCCAGTCTGGTCTTGAACGACCTAAACAGACTATAACTTAACTCTTTCCTGCTTCCTCACCTTAAGTAGTCCCATGTGGACCAAGAGGTTTGTGATGAATGCATCTGAATTAAATGTGGCAGAACTGAAGGCTTTTTTCATCAAGGCATCTAAAAAGAAATAAGCACATTAAGAAATAAAGGACTCTTTTTGGATTTTAAGATTAACAGTTGATCAAATAGAAACTCAGGGAACATTAGCTGTTAAAGGAGTTTTGAGACATATCTGTTAAGAATTCAGTTGTCCCTGCAGGGACTCTGTATAATCTCTGAGACACTCTGACAGACAGAAAAACCCCCCACATCCTTAAGGAGATAGAAGACTAAGTAGATGGAAGAGCAACCCAAATTAAAAAAAAAAAATAATTTGAATCCACAAGGAATGAAAACGTAATGAGAAAACTTGTTCAGCTGTTTTCTGGGTTCCTGCAGGACCGATGCCCTGCCACAAACAATGGGCAAACCAGTGCTTTAACCTCTCACGTCCATAAGGTGGGTGAGGCACCTGTTTTTGACCTCTGACCATTCTGGTTTCTTAGAATGGGCAGAATTCACTAGAGTGGCTGTAGAACAGTGCCAGATATCAACCAGGGTGCTCACTGTCAGCTGACGGTTACTTTTATGGAAGGCAAGTAATTGTCAGGTTCTATCTTTCCTGAAGAAGCAGAAATAGATAAATGCATGTATCAGCACACTTCAGACAATAGTAATATCTTGTGTCCCATTTTTTTTAAGATGGGTCATAATGGCCATGAGCCAAGGTGCACTAGCTCAGTGTGATGCTAGCAGACTATTTTTCATTGACTGGACCTATAACGAGCAATAGAGAACTATGCTACTGTTTTACAGACAACAGCTAACACAGCTTCCCAAAGCCTATGTATTCCAAAGAAAGGCATTCCCAACTAGGAAAATGAACATTTGTTTGCAGTACCTCACTTAAAGTGTCTTAAAAATAATTTGTCCAGTTGTTTTGAACACTACTGATAGGTAGCTCACATATAGGCATTTGAAAAAGATGAAATGCACCGTTCAGATGGCTAGGATTGTTTGGTAATTCCTGTTGCCAAGCAAGAACATGAAGGAATAATCATTAGTCCATACAGTAATCAAACCTAACCCAAATTACTGCTCTACAATATACTGTAAGGAACAGTCCTTTGTCTGAACATTAATTTCTGTGCCTTGGCCCATGTTGGAAATCTGCTTCCTGAAAAAATTAAAGATGTTTCAGACAGATAAAAAGAGACACCAACCAGGAAGTCTCTTTACACTCTTGTAATACTGCACTGGGAAGGCTCATTCCTGCAAAATACTTTTTAAACAGCCCTGAAAAAGGAACTGACCTCGGAATATAGGTCAGAAATACTGACAATTCTGACATCAAGGAGATGCAGTAAGGGCAGCAGAAGTCCACTGTGACAGCAGCTACAACAGACAATCATTGCCAAGCTTTGGCAGCACAAGACATGTTAAGTTCAGGATGAACCCCTGCTTTCACTCCACACAACAGTGTGGCACAGCTCAGGACTTTGTTACTTGCCAGGGACAAAAGGGCCCAATGGCCCAGCCCACAGGGGCCTTTCCCCACATCACAGTGGTGTCCTTGGCACTGGAGCAGGTCACACCACAAAGTGAAGAAAGGCCCAGTCACCTGTTGTTTCATGCACTGCTGTTTTCACTGGGGCTTCATCTTTGAAGACTGAGGATATCCTTAGGAGAGTTGCAACTACTTTCTCTACATCAGATGTATCTGTCTGAAAGAGGGAAAAAACCAAAATCAGTTCACTGCTCACCAGCTACAGAATATCTGTGAGTTCTGCTAGGCCTGTGGTAAGAATTACAGCTTTCAGTTGATTTGCGTCAGCTTTGCCTTCACCATACCACAAGGCAAAAGTAACACACAAAATTACTCTATGCAGAAGCTCTGATGCCAGTATACACGTTCACTGCATCATCTGCTTCCATAAGGCTCCCTGGGATCACTGAAGAGAAGATGCAAAAATCTAGGTCTCAAGAGAAAGTTACCACCTCTGGGGATTAAATGATTCTGAGAGAAAAGTCAAGTGCAGATGACTGTCACCTACCTGCTGAGCTATCAGCACAGAGCACTTTGGTCCTAGTCGCAGCAGCTTCTCTGGTGATGGGAAAGCAAGGAATGTGGCAACATCCACAGGAGGAGACTGCACTGGTGTTGAAGCCTGAAACAGGCAGAACACATCTCAAGTTCATTCTTGGAAGTAAATAAATTGGTTCAGCAACGGCACATAGGACAGGTCAGGACACAGCTACATCAGGTCAGAATCTGTTCTGTTGGAAAATTGTTTGAGGCAGACATGAGCTCAGAGTTGGAATTGCCACAATACACTGGCACAACTGCATGGCATTGCATGTACAAAGTTCCCACCACTTTCTGAACATGGGAAGGCTTTTTCTACCCATGTGTTGCTACAACCATGACTCAGCCTTTCCCTCCATGCATGTGCACACATGCACACTTTAACAAGACACATTTTCAAGTAATCAATTTTCTTTATTTCCTGAATGTTCTCCCTATTACAACAGTGCCAGCCCACACAGGATTGTGAATATTTGCCAGCACTTCAAGCTCAGACTCACTCCAGATCTCTTTCCCTCCTTTACTCTCCTCCAGCTGAGGAAACAGGAATTCATCTGGAAGTAAGCTTACCTGTGAATCAATTATTTTCTTAGGAGTCAGTGACTCCTGTTCTTCCTCTCCTCTCTCCTTAAGCTGTTGCTGTTCCTCCTCCTCTTCCTCCTCTTCATCTTCGTCTTCCTCCTCTTCATCATCCTCCTCCTCCCCTTCATCATCACTAAAGTTTGAGTGTTACATGTTAATTACACACTCGTAATTTCCGTATAATGGCACTGAATACATTTTTTTCAAGAACAAAAGAGCAGCCTCTCCTCAAGCCTTACTGCAAGAAGCACATCTCACCTACAACACACCAAGAGGACTCTCAGGCTTCAGTCACCCAGCTGACAACAGCAAGCAAGGACCAAGGAACACAGTCAACAGCTAACTCTAAGGTAAGTCCATCAACAGAAAGAAGACACATCCTGCTTATGGAATCCCTTGGCTGTGCTCCACTCTCAGAACAACATCCATGAGCAACAACAGAGCTCTTATTTCAAAGCAAGACAGGTGAATGGAAGTGTTGATGAAAATAGTCAGAAAATTGGTGATTTAAACTCTGGTACCCTGCCTACCTCAAAGATCCCAGCACAGCTGCCATATTGAAGCCTTCAAGGATCTCATGGAGTTGCTCACATACCTCTTCTCCCAGACAGTTACCTAGGTTGATAGAGAAAAAAGAGTAGACTTAACAAATGCACACAGGATTTAGCTGTATATTCTTGTCTATCTCTTGTTTCTGATATGAAACAGCTATAAGCTACTTCTCCACAACACCTCAGAGATCACACAGACTGCAGTTATCAGACAGAATCAAACAGTTAAACAAATTTCAGCAGCATTACACAATGGTGAAAGACAAAAAAACTAATTTTTCACAGTGGGTTTGAGAGACTTTGTGTTAGTTCTATAAACATCCCTTGTTCTCAGTGATTCTAAAACAAGGACACACAGCACAGAACCAGTGAAAAGCAGTGACCCAAGGCAGGAACAGCAAAAGCCAGCTGCTCATCTGCAGATGCACACAAAGGTTTTTGTTTGCAAGTATGAAGTACCTGAGACAACACTGAATCATTAAAAAGTTTTACTGAAAACAGGTATGGATATCAGTTTAACCTTTCCACTTTATGAGATGCACCAAAAATGCTTATGCTTAACAATTAACCAAGTTCATGGTTTAAGAAAACTTTCAGGATTGAACCACTTCCTGTCCCAGGTTCATGCAAGTTCAGCTACTCTGAGTACCTGTTTTAACTGCTGACAATTGCAAGACTAAAATGTGATTCTGTCAAAATTCTTCCTTGTGGTTTCTTATTGGAATCAAACGAGATCATTTGATCTAGCAGGCTTACATACCATTGAGATCCAACTTCTCCAACTCTGCCTTATCTTCAATAGCTTCAGCAACAGTCAGAGCAGCATCTCGTTTGATCTCACAGAAAGACAAATTCAGTTCCTAAGAAGCAGAAGAATATGCTTGTAGAATTCCTATTAACATCTATCACCCCCATAAATTTCATGTGCTCATTTGAAAAGGCTCTCAGTGAAAGAGTATTTCTAACTGAAAAAAACCCCTGACACATACTCCTACCTCATACACAAAAGGGGAGTTTTGAAACATACTGACATTAAGAGCAGCACTATTAAATGTAGCCATTTTGAAATGCCTAGAGATCACTGCTCACCTAAAAGGTAGCAGACATTTCAGTCCTTAACAATCAGCTGGCTGGAGACCTTCACTTATCAAGGGTCACAAGAGCACTGCAGAACTCACACTCCAGTAAGTCCAACTGAAGAAAGATAGTTACTGTACTAAATAGACTGCACATTTGTTTTTGACACTTTGGTTGCAAGTTAAGGCCTTCAAAAGACAAGCCATGAATGGTACTACTTCTGATAAACACAGCCAACAGAGAAACCATGTGGACAGCATGTAAGAGTACAGTTACCAGCAGTCAGACCATCCCCCACCATTCCACATTGTGCTCATCCTGAGAAGAGATTTAATATTAACAGCAAAAGGGGAGCAGTCCTTGAACAGAATGAATCAGCTGCAATTGCTTCATGCTACCCCTCCCTTAACCATTTCTGCTCTGGAAAAAAGGATTTAACTCCTGGCTGTCCATCTCAATATCCCTATTACTTAAGTTTTTCTGAGAGATTCAGATACAAGGTTCAGTAGAACCAGCAGAAGCGCAAGCAAGGGGTCTCATACCACAAGGCACCTACTTCTTTCTCTACCAGTTCATACACACAAATAGATATTAGAATTCAGATGAATTTTTTTTTTGACTGTAAGATTAGGAATTATGTGTTCAGCATCTGTCTCTGTACAGTTATAACTCATGGCAGGCACTTTCATAGATCCTAGTTTACTTACACTGACTTCACTTCAGCCTGCCTAGAATGTTGTCAGATTCAAGTTCTCTGCAAATACTTAGTCTGCAGTATTGTCAAAAAACTAAAAATACTTGGACCTTTGATAGATACCCTAGCAAAGAAAAAGCATTAGCTGTATGAACTGGGAAATGCTGAAGAGATCACAAGCTCTTCACGAAGAGAGATGTGTCAGTTCCCACTCAAGATGCTCTGAGAAGTTCTAAAAACAGACACTTGAATTATCAGATTTCTTGAATAGCACTTGCTGAATTGAACCAACCACTTCAAAACATCAAGTGGAGACTAAACAGATCACTGATACACCTCCATACAGAACAGCCCTAGCTGGATGTGGTGATGCCACTGATCTACAACACAGCTTATTGCCTTTCAGGTGGGAACACAGAGCCTGCACTAAAGTGAATCCCACTTTAAAGTTAGCAGCAGTAGTACAAGAATGTACAGAAAAAACACAAAGTAGAAAACTCAGTATTTTTCAAAATGAGCTGGACAGCATGAACACAATACCTTTAATTTATGAAGCCCTTCTTTAACAGCATCAGCAATAGCAACAGCACCCTTTGAACGCACCAGGCAGTCTCCAAAGTTGATCACTTCAATTTGCCGAAGCGCCTTCAGAGTCTGCAGAGCAGGACAGCACAAATTTGAAATACACATGCAAGTAAATGAAAATCCTACAACTTCTGGAATCTCATCTTTCTCATCACAGCAGGAGGTGTGGTTCCACTGACCCAAAGGAGCCAAAGCTAACTAGACTTGAGACAAAACCCAAAGCAATTGCTTAAAACAACTCACCTCGGCCATGGCCACAGCTCCTTTCTCTGTGAAAGTGTTGTCATTCAAGTTTATAACCTTAAGCAGTGGGTTGATAGCAAAGGCCTGTGCCAGTGCTGTTATGCCAGGATGGTTAATTCCATTCTGAGGCATGTGGACCTCTTCTAGAGTCCCAATGATCTGGGAAAGGATATGGATAAAAAAAACTCGTTAGAAGATATGCTCCAACTCAAGAGTATACTGCTCTACTCTTAAGAGTACTCTTAATTTGCTTAAAATTGTTTGAGTTTCAGAACTTCATCACTTTTACACAGATTTATTAGCAATTATGTCACAAATCTAAGAGAAATTACAGGCTCATGTCAAATGTCAGATTAACACAAAGCCCTGATTCAAAGAGCCACAAGTACCACCCTCCTAATATGCCTCCTCTAGATAACTTAAGAGTTCTTCACCCATGGATCAACAACACAGACCACGCATCATCACTGGATATGATATTTTTCTAATTAAGATCTACATTTTGCCCTGACTGCAGAAGCAAACGTGAGAAAGTTAGTTATGAGCATTGTTTATGGACTAACCAGCACATCACAAAACACAGTAATTAATCCCATTTTTGTAGTGCCATTCAGTCTTAATTCTCCATGAATCACTTTGCTATGCACTTCAAGTATTCAAGTAGTCCTAATCAGTGTCATGGCAGGACTAGTCAAAAATCACATCCAGACTGTTCTTTAGAAAAAATAGTCAACCTGCAGTATTACTGTTAATATACCTGACTACACATTAAAATTTGGAAGCCACTTCCAGCAGCAATCGAGGACAGAAAAGGGAATCAGGTGGCCCCAACTGCGGTGAATTCTCTTCCTCCAGCAAAAGTGCCAGTGGGCCAATGACAGCTAGAGAAAGCTAGGCAGCACTTTGAGCCCTGACCAGAAGGTCCTAGCAAAAACACTGGGTTGCTTTTGCCAGACGATTGAACAACTAGGCCAAGTAACACTCAAAAGGTCAGCTGGTACACCTACCCCAGTGCTAGATAACATCCATTAGCACAGAGGGAAGAAAAGGAGTAGGACTACTATTAAATTACTCAGAAGATGACTATTTCTCCCTCAAGTAACTATTTTACACAGCCACTAGTTACATGTTTGGAAATTTAGGGCATATAAACATTCATCAAGTCTAATTCCACTCATTGAAGACTCTAGTTTCAGCAGCAACATCATGACTTCAGTAAACCAACCACCAGTTCCTGTCTCGAAGTTGAGGCAATCTCTGTGTGCATTATCTTTAACATTAGCACTGAATCATACCCTGCTCCAGTCTGCTGTCAAGGAGATCTGGTTTGGTACTTACCCCAAAGGCTTCAGCCAGGGCAGTGGCACCATCATTCTCCAGACGATTTCTGCCAGCCACAAATATCTTCAAAGCAAGAGGCTTGCCCTGGGCACTTGATTTCCTGTGACACTCTTTCAGAGCTGCTGCCAATATCTGAAGATAAAACAAGCAGTCTATACTATCTCAGCATCTCATTCTAAAGGAATCCAACTGTGTTCTGTGGATCCACCTCAAGGAATACTTTGGTCACTACAGACACGTATCTGCTTCCACAGTAGGGTGCACAATAAAGCTGTCCGTACCTACAACACTTAAACACTAAGGTCTTAGTCAAGAATTGATCATTTTGCAACAGTAAAATATACCAAGTCATTAAGAACATTTGGTTCCTAAATAGGCAAACACACAGGCTCTTAGCAATAACCCTAAGTCACAGTTTTGTTTTGTCCAACAGGCACCCCCTTCAGTACTAGGCTTGACAATACTGTTCACTCCAATCCAAGGCTACTAGCACTCCTGATGTGGAATCTAGTGTTTAGGATAGAACTGTTTTCCTGTCTTGGAAAAACAGATGAGCTTTCCATACTTATTTCTGAAATTTATGCATGAAAACATAGGGGTGGGATCCTGAGACTGGAGAAATAGGCTAACAAGAATCTCATTAAGTTTAAGGGAAATGTGCCATCCTGCACATGGAGAGAAATAACTCATGTACTGAGTTGACCCCATAAACTGGAGGTCAACAGAAGGGCAAAGATAGCCTGGTAGAGAAGAACCTGGAGGTCCTAATGGGTAGGAGCAAGCAACATGCACTTGAAGCAAAGCAAGTCTACAGCTGCCTTGGGAAAAGCACTGACAGCAGGTCAGTGATCCTTCTCTACTCAGCCCTGTGAAATGCATCTGAGTACTGTGTCCAGTTCCAGCTCTCACATGGATATAGTGGGATGAGTCCAGCAAAGGGTCACAAGGTTGATTAAAGAATTGGAGAATTTTACTCACTAGGAGAAAGCTGACAACTAGGATTATTAAGGCTGGAGAAGAGAAGGCTCTAGGGGAGATATTATTCACGTGTGAAAACAGCCAGAAGAGCAGGGTAAGGGGTGAAGGTGGCATAAAGACAGAACCAGCCAAGTGCACATAAACTAATGTACAGAAAACACCATTTAAACACAAACTCCCATTTTTACTGTGAGGTTTATTAAACACTATTCACAGAGCTAGTGAAGTCTATATTCAAAACCTGACTTAGACACAAGCCTGAACAACTTGGTGTAGTTGCCTTGAGCAGGGGAGTTGACAATCACCAAAGATCCCTTCCAATCCCAATTATTCTGTGCCATTGTATAGGGTAGTCTGAAGTCACATTCTGTCTCTGACCTCATTTGCAAAGAGGAGACAACCCTTACCTTGCCACCACCAATGCCCATGCCACAGTTGTTGAGCTTAAGTTCCTGTAGAGTGTAGCATGCAGGGCTCTTCAGCAAAGCCTCAAAGCCACGCACACCGTCTGGCCCAAAGGCATTGTCACTCAGGTCCAGCTCCACCAGCTGGGCTCCAGCAGTGATGAGTGCATCCCCCAAAGAGATCTGCAAGGAAACAGATGGCAGTGGGTGGGAGGCAATGGATTAACTTTTAGTGACAGCATCACTGCAGTGGCTAGGTATGACAGTGATGCTGCAAAAAAATTCCACTTTGAAGACATTCTGCAAAGCTGCATGGGAAAATAGAACTTTCCAGCTAAATCCAGAGATGAAGTTGTGCAAATTGAACTAAAAAAAACCATAAGGCGGTTACCAAGACATTATCCCATCCCTTTAAGTCAAATACACAATTTTTAAAGTGGGTTTCCCCCTCTACACTGCTGAAAGAAACACTGTTTTCATCATGTCGAGTTTTTCATGTTCTTGGTTCACAGGATTCAAGAAGGGCAGGAGCTCCATAATGGTCTTGGAAGATACAGCCATAGGATTTATTTAGAAAGCTGAGCTCTCATTCTATCAATTGGATCATGAAAATGTTTCCCCCAGTGATAAGCTCCTTCACTAACACAGACTTGCACTTATCCTTTAATCAACTCTTCTCCACCTCATACAGGAGGAGCAAAGATTTGCTCACCTATTCTGCAACATGTAGTGTTAGCAGCACAGAAAGGGATGAGCTCTGTACCAAAAAACATACTCCCACAAAAAGCATGACAGGTGAGAAAAGAGGTTACATTAGTCAGATGTCTCAGATCTGTTTTTACTCACCAATGCAGGGGGGATCTCAGACCTTAGCCTCCCTGTAAACATGTCACTCCAATGACACCTCTAAAATAGGAAACATACAGATAGAAACCACTAAATATTTAGGTCAACACTGTTGTATTAAAGATTTACATGTACAAGCTGCATTACATCAGTGGGGACAGGTTAATGCTGTCTTCCTTCCCTGAGATTGTCAGTTGATTGCCATTTGACCAGTAAAGAGCTACAAAAACTAGTGTTAACATCACTTCACTTGCAAGGACAAAGTCACTGAAATGAACACCACAAATAACACAATACAAGATTTCTTGCTTGTATTCAACCTGACATTCTTTTCTGCTGAGAAAATCACCACAGAAAAATGCAACAGGAAACTGAAGGATACATCAGGAATGCAGATTTTACTAAGGTATGGAGCTCAACAATCTGAACTTGCCTCAAAACTCACACTGTTATGCTGTATTTTCATACGGTTGTTCTTCCTACTGGAAGCTACTACCAACCAAGCTTCAGGGCTAACTCAAGGTAGGCTTTTGCAGGAAGAGCCTAGACAGGCCTTCAGTATTTCTACATTACTTCTTTCCCTGGACTATTCCCCACTTGTGGATCTCACCTTGAGCTCACACTTCTTCTCCAAGGCTTTGGCAATGACCTTTGCGGCCTCCACGCCCACTGTGTTGCCTTCCAGGCGCAAAGCTTCCAGGCCATCAAAGTCCTCAATTTGCTTGATCACTTCTTCAGCTGCAAAAGCAGATAATCTAGTTGGCCTTTTAACCATCATCTTGGGTACCACAGTAACCCTCTGATCCAGCAATACTTGCTCAATTCTATATTTAGCAAAAACATCTGAACAACATTATGTGAAAGAACCCTGAAACAGCAATGGGAACAGAACTAAAGTGTCAGGTCACTAGAGAGAACATTCTCCGTTCCCTACCCTGCCTTCTCATAATTTGTTCCTCGTTCTATTTGGATAGCCATCCTATTTGCAACAGTAACTTTCCTTACTTCCCAAATAAAATTCCTCTGCCATTCAGCACATGGTTTAGGAGCTAGAGTGCATGTACCTACAAAGGTGCAAGGCCTAAGTTAAAAGCTGATGGGAATTGGTGCCACATCAACAGGAAAAAGTTCCCAGTGACTGGCAAAACTTCAGTAGATGTCTGTTTAGCAAACATGTCAGGGTAGAACGGTTTAACTCTAGAGTAATCCTTTGCAAGGCACAAGAGCAGGCTGCAGAGCCTCCGCTGTCAATGCTATCATTCCCAAACTCCAAAGCCTTTCCCCATAGTTCAGTGCCTTTGCACTACTAAAGTGACCTATAAAAAGGCATCACCTTTGAAATTAGCAAAAAAATAAGTAAGCACTATAGCAAATAGCATCTCTGAAAAGCATGCTGTTTTTCTTGGAGCAGCAGAAATGTTGATCAAAGAGAATATACATTTTCTCCAGATATTTACTACATTAGCAGCCACTCTAAGACTCTTACAGCAAAATGTTCATACGCCAACAAGTGAGATACCCCTGAAAAAAACCCCAACAAGATAAGAGTCTAACAAATAGGCCAGAATTTGGAAAGAAACTGAACTATTGCAGCAGACTACTATATCAGCCCCTTTTTCAGTGCAGGTCTTATTCCAAGAGTTGTGATCCACTTGCTTAACTGTTTTTAAAAAGAGCACTGACTTCTAAAGCACAGCAACTGTCAAAATTATTTAGATGGAACACGAGGAATACAAGAATTACGAACCAGGGACCCAAACCCCAATTCCAGCAGCTGCAGCACTTCCAGGGCCCCAGGTCAAAGCAGGGTACCAGAAGGGAAGGAAGTGCCTCTATCTGAAGCAGCTGCATGGCCCTTGCATCACAGATATTATTACAGCTTGTCCATGAAGGATTAGCAGGAGATTTATCACAAGATTTTATAACTTCAGGAAGACACTTGCCAAACACAAGGATATTTTCTCTTACCATCTTCAGCTGTGTTCAGTTTAAGGCTCTGGCCTTTGAAGCTCAACTGTCCACCACCCACTTTAGTTTTGGCAAGAGACTCAGCAAGCTTTGTGATGTCTTCTGATGCCATTTTCCTGTTTTTTTCCAGAATTTAAGAGCTGTCAATTAAAAGAATTTGTCATGATTTAAAAAACCCTCAAAGTACAATACATAATCGGCATGAATAACTATATTTACTTGAACACTAATAAGTTTTCTGTCACTGAGCTATCTGAGTTTTCAGTGTCATTAGCACTTTCCCCAGAGCTCACTTTGGACAGCTAGACTAGATTAACATTGCAGAGTCAACCAGTCAGATGGTGCTGATTCTTCCAATACTGACGAGACTTGGGTTTTGATGGAGTTGTTACACTTCAAAAATAAACAGTACGTAAAACTATGGATTAAGGCCACACGAAGACATTACTCTTTGTACAACACTAACAATTACAACTTAATATTCCTCTCTCCTCAAACCCCATTCTTTAATTATACATGCTGCACTTTCTCTGTCTCCAAAGCAAGCTAGAATGAACACAACTGTTCTTCCTTTTCAGTGATATCCCCAGCGGTGCCCTTGTCAGCACAGTTCTAGAACCACCGAGTTGTGAAAACATTGTGCACTGCATACAAAACTGTCTGAGGTTTCTGGGTCTTCTTTCCTTTCAGATGCCCCACACAAATTTGTCACACATTAAACAGGACAATCTTACACTGACAATAAATTAGCTAACATTTTGCCTTTGAAGCTAGTCATGCCTGGTAGCATCTCCATAGCATTATCTAATGAATATTAATCACTGTGTGAAGGAACTGGCCTCCATCCATTCAGCAGGATAAACAGAGTATGTTTCTTATCCCAGTACCTCCACTGGGATAAAAGACTACACACAACTGATGCTTAAAAGTCACATACTTGAACAGACTTCAGGTGTCAGAAGGGACGAAGTTTCATGCCTACAACAGAAAACTAGTTCCATTCTTGTCTGACTTAGAAGTGATCCCACACTCTTGTAGCTCTTTGAGCTCAACAGCAGTGCTTTTAAACAGCCCCATAAACAAAAGCTGTATATACATACTTTCCTCCTGACACCCAGCTGCAAAGCCCCCAGCTTTCGCAGAGTGTGGCTTCTCCTCAGGCATGATTAATTTTAATATTGCTTTTGGAGATAGGGGTGGGGGAGGAAGTCTCCAAGGTTGATCAACATTACTTTTCTAGGATGAGTATCCTCTCAATTAGACGCCTCTGGTAGAAAAGCACTCACATAACTTACTCCACTCCTACCAGGCCACAGACAGGCTTGTGGACACTTGCAACCGCTGCCAATCCAAGACTGAGCAGGACATCTCCCAGCCTGCGAAGGCCTTTTCCAACAGGAACAGAAGTTCGGATCTAAAGAAGTCAGTCTGTTCACCTAGCTCAATTATTAACTTTACTTTTAAAAATCAGCTCTATCCTACTAAGATATTCTTTTTCACAGGTGCACTGACCCCCTTGGCTCCTCCTTCCCTTAAGTCTCCCTTTGCTTCTTCACCTTACACACAGACGACTTCCTAACTTCAACACACCACTCCAGCATCACATCCTGAANCGGCAGTTCAGCTCGCCGCGCCGCGATTGGCTGCTGCGCCGTGACGTCACGAGGGGGGGGCGGGCACGCGGCGGCCGCGAGGCACGCCGGGAGGTGTAGTCCTTTCCCCGCCGGGCCTGCGAGGGAAGGCTCGCCTGAATGGTGGCCCTGCAGAGCTCCTCTTCGTAGCTGCGTGTTGCTGTCAGACCTTCCTGCTGAGCAAGGCGTTTCACAGACACAGAGTCAATGAGGTTGGAAAAGACCTCTG
>VWZF01001872.1:1013733-1075004 GCA_013396755.1 Sclerurus mexicanus
GGCACGCCGGGAGGTGTAGTCCTTTCCCCGCCGGGCCTGCGAGGGAAGGCTCGCCTGAATGGTGGCCCTGCAGAGCTCCTCTTCGTAGCTGCGTGTTGCTGTCAGACCTTCCTGCTGAGCGAGGCGTTTCACAGACACAGAGTCAATGAGGTTGGAAAAGACCTCTGAGATCACCCAGTCCAACTGTGAGCGCACACCAGTAGGTTGACCATGGGACTAAGTGCCGCATCTGGCCTTTCCTTAAACACCTGCGGGGACAGTGATTCTGCTGCCGCCCTGGACAGCCCATTCCAATGCCCAATCACCCTTTCCATGAGGAAATTCCTGCTCAAGTCCAACATAAACCTCCCTGGCACAGTTTAAGACTATGTCCTGTCATCCTGTGACTTTCCTGCTTAAGGATGCAAAACCCATTGGTTTGCATGACAGCTCCATGTGTACGCTGTGTGTGACATTTTCTTCCCGAGTGCAGGAGCAAAAGTACATCTGCTGAGACAAGGTGAGCTGTGCATAAACCTGCAGTGGACTTGCACAGCACCTCAGTCCCTTCTCTCTGAGCTGTAGCCTACAGGCACTGATGGAGGTACCATTTCAGGTGCCAGATACCTGGTGAGATCAGTATTGAGGTGGGTAATTGGCAGGATTTATTCTGCCACTTCATCGCAAAACATTGTAAGAGGCATTTTCAAGTCTCTCATGAATTTCCCAGCTGTGGTTTTAGGAAGCAGATGCTTACATGGACCCAAGAAAAGGATGTCCTGGGTGACCTGGCATTGAGGTGGAAGGGCATGGTAGGCCTTCTTCCTTCTGGGGGAATACAAAAAGCAATGAGGTTTCTTTGTGCAGCACGACAGCTGAAGGAATAAAAGCCATAAACTGGTCCAGCAACCTGACAGAGAACTGGAGCAAAATTTACCTCACAAATAATGAGTTTATCTTGCTTGCAACCGAAGAAAATTAAGAAGCGCTTAGGCACTGACTAGGTTATGCTTGTAGGTGAGAAGCATAAAGCTGGCAGAATACGTAGAGCTGATGACGGAATGAATTAGTGTTACCTCGAGAAGGAGCTTGAACCTGAAAAATACAACAAGAAAAGTGACACTGGTTATTAGTTCCTTGCAATTTTTAGCAATTAACAGGATCATATCAAATACATCCAATTCTCTTCCCTGTCGTTCTCCCAAATATTGGGTAATTACCCCTGCCAGAGGGGCAAGAATTAAGTTGTTGACTGTAGTAACAAATCTGCTGAAGAGATAATAAAAATCAACATTGTCTTATCCATGGATAACGTCAATCTTTGGATCATAATCAGTATCTTAGAAAAGTGGATTGTGATAAAATATTGTGAAGAGCATTAGACAGTGTTCTCCAGTGTCATATATTGTACATTATACAGCCTATATTTCATAAATAATCAGTTTATTGTGTTGATAGTGCTGCCAGAAGCCAGTCCTACTCAGTGTAAGAAAGTCTTTGCTTTTCTGATCAACATGTTTTAAATATTAAACAAGCTTAGTAAACACTTCAGATGTTACCTTCTAGCTGCCTCTGAATCTTTTTGGAGTTGCTTAACTGCAAAGCACAAAGTGACACTCTTGTGGGTCACTGTAAATAGAGAAGTGAGACACTCAGGAGTAAACAAGTCACTGATTACATTGGAAAAAAGCTGGTAATTTAAACCAGTGTCAGTCTGGAAATGATTAATCTGATCATAGACAGAATCCTTTAGGGAGAGGAAAACCTGTTCTACCAGGGCAGCTGTACTGGGAGCTGAGCCTAAAAGTCATTTGTTGGAAGGTTATCTGAAGTTAGTGACAGTGGAGCTGGGCAGGGATGGGTAACCCCCCACCTAAGGTGGTCTGTGCATCTGTGCCTTCACAACCATTTCCCATGATATAACGACACGTGCCACTGGGCCTCCTTTGCTTCCCACCAGCAGCTCTGTTCCTGGGGCTCTGCTGTGGAGATTCAGTTCACTTTCTGAAAATACTGAGGGATTTGGGGCGAAAACAAGGCAAAAATCTGGTTCCAAAAAAGTGCCTCAACTCACATGTGCATACATAAATGTAAACTTATTTTATATAAATATTAAAGAATAACACAAATTATATAAATATAATATAACATAAAATAGAAAAATGAAAATATATGTGCATACACACATATATGATGCATGTACATATATATATATTATGTATATATGTAGATTGTATAATGCCCAATGGTAAAAATGTAATATTAATATGCTTTTTATATATATGTATATATGTGTGTGTGTTTATGTATGTGTGTATATATTTTTATATATATATATACATATATATATATATATATGTAGTGCGTTTTCCTTTGCACCAAAGATTTATGTTTTCAGATCTTATTTATAAGGAACACCCTCAGCAGTGCAGGGTGGAATAAATAAGGTCTGGCTGGAGCAGATAATTGCTCTGCCATAAGCAATGGCTCTGGCTCCCAGCCAGCGAACATATATGGGTGGGCAAAAGGGTCACTGCTTCACATATGTGATAATCCCGGGGGGCGTCTCATAATTCAGTTCACTGCTGCATTCGTGTGTGTGCAATCCCTCTGCAGAGGCAGCTTTGCCTTCTTTTGGAGTATATTTTTTCATATGAGCAAAAACAACCGGGAAGAAAAAAACGTTGCATTAAAATTAGAATGGAGAGTCGACTGCTGAATCGGGGTGGTGTTTGGTTTTTTTGTTTTTTTTTTTTTTTGGCTGTTTTGGTTTTGTTTTCTTTCCACCCCCCCTAACTTGGTTAAGCCTAATTCACCTTAAAGAATCTCAAAAGCAGCCACAAGGGAAAGATCCGTGAATTTTTTGTAATGGAAAGCGGTAGCCTCTAGGGCCCAGAGGATATGCAGGGAGGCATTTTCTCTTGCTGGTGCAGCTGAGAGCGAGCGAGCGAGCGAGAGCGAGACCTGGAAATGAAAGTAAAGAGATCAGGAGGCACATGGAGGGAGCTGCAGGGGCAGCCGATCCAGAAGCAGAATGCTGCCTTCTGTAATTAAATAGCACTTACTGTTATTATTACTTCTAGTAATAATACATTAATAATATCTCTAGTAATACAATACCATTTATCAAGGAAAGTTTATACATAGTGTGGGGGGGAAAACGCGAGGAGAGGTGAGTTCTTTATTTTTATTTTGGCGGGGGGGTTGTTTTTGTCTTAAAGCAATTCTGTACGTGTGTGTGTGTTTGTGTGTGTGGGAAGGGGTGGACTCGAGAAACAAGAAAATCTGGATGTTGCTTCATTAGAAAGTAAAGGTTTCAGATAGTAAACGAGCAGATGAGACGTTGTGTAATTGCAAATTCAAAACAACACGGAAAAAAAAAAGTGAAAAATAATGCGAGTGAGATTTTTGAAGCTAACCCCTCTTCCGCCGAAAATGTGGGGTTTGCAAAAGGGAAAAAAAAAATTGTCAGAGATCCTAATCCCACCCCCTGGAAAAAAAAAAATGTGGTGGTAGCGTAAAATGGGATAGCGGGGGGAAAAGCCCCTGGGTTTGTATGGAAAAGTTGGCATTAGTGGCGTCTGTGGGCTGGGGATGGGGTTCGGGTGTGCTGGGGCTGCGGTGCCCCCTCGCTGGGTACAAACCCCAGGGCACTTCTTGGGATCGCTTTTTGGGGGGCTTCCCAAGCTCAGCAAATAAGAGGACCGCGTTTTGGTTTTGCTTGCTTTGGTTCTGATTCTTCGGCGTTTTAAGCGGTTTCCGGGTGGCAGGGGACGTTATGTGTTTGTTTTCGGTTTGGGTTAGTGCTTTGGGGTTTTGTTGTTTTTTCCCCCCTCTTAAAGCCGCCCGCCGGACTTCTGGAGATGTGTGATTTTTGTTTAGGCGGATGGGGAGGGAGGCAGAGTGGGTTTTGGCTCGCATGTGAGGAAGGGCAGGGCAGGAATACAAGTGGGCCCAATCCCGCTGCTCACTCCTTGGCTGTGCTGCAGGGTGGCCTGTGGGGTGCTGTGGGTGCAGCACAAGGCTGAAGGGAGCGGGAAATGGAGTGATGAGGCCAGTGCGGGGGTCTCTTGAGGCTTTAGCCGCCACTGCCATCCCGGTCCTGGGGAACCTTCTGGTCACTGCTTTTGTTTTCAGCCAGGTGTGAGGGGTTGTCACTACCTTGCTCTGCATTCGCTGGGCGCAGTGAATGTTGCTGGGTGAAGCTGGTGGCACCCGATGACCCCAGTGGTGCCACATGGCGGGATGGCACGAGCGGGGTGCTGGGACGCGAGGAGCAGCCGTGGAGGTACCTTGGGGTGGCTGGTGTGTGCAAGGACGGAGTTGTCGGGCCTGGTGGGCACAGCACGGCGGTGGGGAATCCAGGAGCTGTTGGCTGTGCGAAGCATTCAAACACAGGGAGTGGGGCATGTCAGAAAGCAGCCCTGGGAGTGAGCAGGAGCCCGAGTTTGTAGTGGGTTCTGCAGCTTGTCCTTTGCTCAAGGTGTGCCCAGTTACCTATTCTGCTGCACCGCTGAGGTGGCCAAACTGCAGCCGGTGGAAAGCTCCCATGTTGCAGACCACTGCATTCTGGAGCCTTTTCCCTGGGGAGTTCCAGTCTCAGCTCTACAACCTGCCACTTGCATCTCACTGCACTTATTTCTGGCTGAAATGTTACAGTCAAAGCCTGGAAGTTGGTCAAGTGTGAACTCGTTGCCATCCCAGAAATACAGTGTGAAAAACTTTGCCCAAATTCAGCTTTGACAGGGTTATGAATAACACCTTGGTCCTTGATAAGGTAAATTCAAGTCTTTCTGTTCATCTCATAGTGTTTCCACCCATCTAACTAGCTAGTGCCTATCTACCCACTTTGTGATTCAGTCACCCAGTTTACTGGCTCATGCTTTCTTCTGAAGGCAAGAAAACCATTTTGCCTGTCTGCAGTGTTTTATTTCTGGCTGGCAAATAGTTTGTAACTCATTGATGAACTGTGAATAAAGTTCTCTCTAGATGCTGGACCAGAGAGGATAAATATCTCTGGACTGAAAGGATAAGAGCTTTGTAGTGGACATATAAATACTCTGGATTTGAATTCTCTTGGTGATTTGAGTAGACAAGTCTGGACAGATAGATTTGAGGGGGTGGGGGGAAAAGGACTCTTAAAACACAATGCTTCATGAAATGTTTTCTGCTGTGTTTCTAAAAACATTTAAAAGACAGAAAACAAAAGCTAAACAGGCTTTGCTCTTAAAATTAATTAGATAGGAGCTGTGGTATGGTACGCAGTAGAATCATGTTGCACGTATGGGTGGCTTGCTGTGTGTTGGATTTGCTGGCGTAACAAGTGTGTGGCTTGGTCTGAAGGTTGAATGAAGCATGGCAGAGAGGCTGGAATGGTGAGGGGAGACATAAGTGACTGGGGTTTGCTGGTGAGGTGGTAGGGGAGGAGGTGTGAAGAGCAAAAAGAGGAGTCTGAATGGCAGTCTCCAGCAGTGGTTGGGGCAGGCAGGACAGAAAGGTGTGCCACACATAAAGGAGGGTGCTGGTGTGGAGTCACATTGAAAGGGAAAGGTAGGTGTTCCTGAGAGGCATGCAAGAAGTTGTTGGGGCAGCAGCATGTGGTGTGCATCTTGAGGGTACTGCCATGAAGAGATGAGTCTTACGTGCAAAGTCGTGACATAAACCTGAACTTTAGCAGAGGAAGCTGGTCACCCACTTGCAAGGAGAGAGGAATGTGGGGCAGTATCAAAAAGCAACAGTCTAGAGGGGAGGTCAGGTCTGTGGTTTATGTCTAAAGAAGGCAATGGAGGGTTTTGGGTTGAAGAATATTCACTGTGGAAGATGGGTAGGACTGCAGAGTAAACAGCATGCAGTAAACACAGAGTGTTGTTTTTTATGAGGGTTCTGTAGCAAGGATCAAACTGTAGCTGGGTATCGTGGGACTTACTGAGTTGCAATAGGTTGGTCAGCCATCCACACAAAACAAACATGAAGATATTCATGTTGTATGCAGGGGCGATAGTAGTGAGGAGAGAAAAAACAGAAGGGGAGCTTCAGGATGCAAGAAGAGTTGGGTAACTCTAGAAAGGAGACATTCTGGAGCCATTCCCTGTAGTCCTTTGGCTGCACTCCAGGTTTGGGTCAGTAATGTTTGAATGCCCTTCTCTGGGGGCAGGCAACAGTAATCAGTTCTCATTGTAACACATGCCCACATCCTGCTGTGTAGGATGTTTTAGCAGTGGGGTCAGGGTAGCCGTGAGAACAGGTACTGATCTCTTCTTCACTTCTTGCAGAGTGTTTTAAAAGCTGAGCTCAGAAACAGAAGTAGATTGTGCATATTAGAAACTTTTCGAGGTGGTGATTTGTGGATATACATAGTTGTAAAAGTGTGCCATAGCATTTTGGAATGCAGCCATTGACTTTGTGATGACCAGCCAGTGTTCAAGTGCTCTCCCCACAGTCGCAAATAATCTCCTTTTTATCAGATCTGTGGGCTGCTGCTTCACTTCCCTGACTTTTGTTCTCTCCAGCATGGCTCATGGCTCAGGGAGCAGCAAGAGCAGGGCTGCTCCTCCAGGGAGGACAAGTGAGTAGCCAAAGGTGATGACAGTCACCAGCAAAACCCTCACTCACCGGGATACAGTTCCATCATATCTGAACAGTGCAGGCAGAAGTAGATGCCAGTGGCAACGGTCCATCCACAGCCCTAAAGAAGATGAGGTGGTGAATCGGGTCCAGGGTCCACGCAGTGGGTCCAGTAATAGGCGATGGTGGCCAGAGACAGGACTGGAGACAAGCTGCCTGCAGTGTAGGTCCAACGTTTGTCCCAACCATAAGACTGAGGACAGGTTCACCCACAGGATAGCTCAGATAAGGCGGTATTCCTGGACCTCAGCAGAAATGGAGCTCCTAGAGCATGGACAGAGCATGCAATAGGTGGGGGTCCAAGGTGAGGCTCCTTGTAGCATTTCAAGCCTTTTAATATATTCAGGGACCAAACAGCTAGAAATCCCTCCTTCCTCCGTGCTTTCCCCACGAGCCTTTGTGCGGGTCCACTTGACTCTCTTGCCTCCTCTTCTCTTCCCACCCCCAATTTATCTTTTGTCATTTCCTGTAGTGACTTTCTCCGCTCTTGTCTCTGATGGCCCTTGTGGTTCTCATACAGTGCTCTGGGTTTGCTCTGTCCTCTTTTGTGTCTTTCACGGCTGTCTTTGTGGAAGTGGTTGCTACTGCTGCTCTTCCCCTTGTCTGTTCTCTCTTACTTTGTCTGTCTTTGCAGAATTTCATACAAGGAGAAAGATCAAATTAATTGCCTCTGTGTCTTTTTCTACCCGAGTCTGTCTGTCTGTAGCGTTAGTGATCATAATAACCTCAGAGTCTCCTTGTTAAATTTCCTTGTTTTTTCCTGATTGCTCATCCAGGCTATTTATAATCATTCCATGCCTTCTTCCAGTTGGTGTTGTGCTGAAGTATACCAGCTCTTCTCCATCAGTTCTGTTAAAAGCCTTTGTAGAGATGGTGATCATAACTCATGCAGTCTATTGGCTTGCTTTCTCTTCCTGCACTGCCCATCCTGTTCCAAATGCAGTGGGCTTAAAATCTTCTATCTGCTACTTGAATCAGATTGCTCCCAAATTTACCGTCTGATGACTTACAAACTGCACAGTGTCACTTTCAACTCTTGCTTTCTTCTGCTGACACTTTTTGTGGTCTTTCTCTCACTCCTGTCTTTCCTCCTTCCCCCAACTCTCCTTCTTCATAAAGGGCTGGCAGGTATCAATTCTACATATTGCAGAGCACGATAAATGAGGGCTTGCTGAGTTGTCAGGATTGATTTTTATGTACCTTAAAGGCCCCTTCACCCTATTCCAGACTGAATGTGCCATAGATACCGCAGGATATCTTAGAATGATAGGGATGGTCTTAATGTAAAAGGGAGCTGGGTGATAATGCTCTCCAAATTGTTGTGGTTTAGAGTTAGAGAAATCAGTTTTTCTTGTGATCTCTTCAGAGGCAGTCCAAGGCTGGGAAGGCACAGTGTCTTCATTTCCACCTTATCTCAGTGTTTCTGTGCTTGCTGCTTTTGTCTCCAAGTTCCTCAAGCACTGGGCATTATTTGTGGTCACAGCTGGTTGATGTGAAATTTGCTGTCACTAGCAACTCTGTTTTGGCACGAAGTGCTATCCTTTCTCCCCTTCGTTATTCTTTTCTTGTGTGGCAGAGCTGTGTACCTTGGAGAAAGGTCAGGGAGGAGCTATTCCAAAATCTGCTTCCAAACTGCAGGGGATGAAGCTCATGTGTGTAATTATGTGATTCAAGCCTGTTTTAGGTGAGAAAAACGACATAAATCCAAAATGGCTCCATCATACTATTTATTTGTCTATGCTTGCAGAGACCAGACTGGATTTAGTCAAAACCAGGCAAGTTACTGTACCCCTATTTGTCTCTGACCAAGTGTGGTTAACTCCATCTTGAGCCTTCCTGAGGCACTGCCCACACCAGCTAAAAACACTCCAGAATGGGGCTCTGTTCCTTCTCCAAAGGAGTGTTCCCCAGTCTGTGCTGCTCTAGCCTGCTGATTTTCAGCATAAAATCCCCATTGCATAGATTCAGTACTGTCCTTTCCTGTGGACCATGGCAAGCAATTTCATCTCCTTCCTTCGTGTCTCTCTTTGTCATGTACCTCCATACACCTTCCATGGATTACTTGTTTCATATGCTGTGCAATAAACCAGTTTAAATCCATCCCAGGTAAATAATGGTCAGAATTGCTTATCATGGGAGGGTCTCAGCACAAATTCCTGAAATGACTGCTGGTGCAGATTAAGTGTTGCTGGGTTTTCTCCCTTTCCTAGAAGGCAGTCATGATAACAGTTTGTTCCCATTGCTTTATTTACTGGCAGCCAAAGTAAAGAGTTCAAATTGAAGTAATTCCTCTTTGCCCATGCATCCTGTCAGTGGCATGTGAGAAAAAGCAGATACTTGGTGGTGACCTGCTGCTTGTTCTGTCTCTGTCGATAAATCATGGGCTTTGGTGTTCAGGGCATCTGCTCTGGAACATTTTATTAGTAGTAAATTCAGGCACAAGCAAAATACTGTGCTGTTTAATTGCCAACAAGACCTAAAATGACTCATTTTGTGTTGTTTCTTTTTCTTCTTTCTCCACAGCAAGTATAATGGAGAGACAGAAGAGAAAACAAGAAATAGAGAAAGGACTTCAGTTCATTCAGTAAGTGGACAACCTCAGTGTTCTCTGTGGATTTGGAGGCAGTTGTCTTTCTGTTGAGGATTGCAGGAACTGAGTTCATCCTATTCACTGGTGTGGGTTTTCTCCATGGGAAAAAGATACTGTCCTGAGGATTTGCACTGTGATTTTTCAGGGTGCTTCTTGTCCTGCCAGCACCCTAAACTTTAAAATCTGTCAATTTCATTGGATTTTGCCCTCCACTGTATTTCCAGGATGATCTTTATAGTCAGCATAATGCTAATAATACTTGGACCTTCTACTTCATCTTCAGCATAAAGATCTCAAAATGTTCTCTCAAAAAGGTTATCCCACCTTTCTGAGGAAGGGAAATAATGTTTCAATTCTGTAGGTGGGGAAAACAAGGTAAATAATTTGTTAGGTACTCCATATGGTGCCTGTAGGAGAAAAGGATTACCTGAACTCTTTTACAGTTGCCAGCCTGGTAGATGCCTCCCTCTTCTGTGAATATCGTATGGCCTTCTAGAGCTTGAAGTGGTTGCTTAGGTAGTAGTTACAAAGCCAAGTACTTTCTTATAAAATACAGTAGTATTTTTTCCCTCTGGTGTTTGATTTAGCAAAGGCCTCAAACTCAGGTCTGGGTTTCATGGTGAGTAGGGAAGTAGCAAGATGGTAATATGAGATTGGTTTGGGTTTTTTTTTAGAACTGCTTTGAGTCTGGCAATTAATGTGGCTGAAATCTGTGCCTCTACAGTAGGAAAACTCCCCAAATCTTCCATGTTACATATTTATATCCTGTGGTGTGGCCACGATATTTTCACCCTGGTCTGACACTAAATGGGGCTGATAACCAGTTTCAGAGAGCCAGTTGTGAGGTTCGTTTTGGTGGCATTTATAAAAATGCCCAAGATTCCTGGGAAGAAAATAATTTAGAAATTTGAGGTGTTGTTCCATGCAGTTGGGGTGTATCTTGAACTTTGAACCAGGGGTAGTGCCATTTGTTGGTTTGTTTTGATGCAAAAGAGGTAGTCCAAGTTCATAAGCAGCATGAATGTTTCTTACAAAGCCATGAATTTCCAGTATTGAATTTGAAGGAGTAGATGGTGATTAGATGAAATCTAAAAAATGTTTGTTCTGTAACCAGTAAGATCCTGTATGCACTGTAGGTGAGAAAGGCTATGAAAAGTGCTAAGGATTCTTCTAGAGCCTGCTGATTTCTCCTTGAAGAGAAAAAATAAATATATGTGGACCTAGTCTGGATAAGTTGGATGGTTCAATTTGAAGAACAGAATCTGTCTCCTAAGTCTCAGTGCTGTTGTCGGGTAGGTGTTATCCACACAAGCACTGCCAGCTTTGTGGCGCAAGCTTGGCCAACAGAGCTGGAGTTAAATGGCCTCTTTTACCTGCATTGTTTTCTCCCTCCCTTTTGTGGGGCAGGCCTAAAGGCATGTGGCTAAGTTAAGGCGGAGGAAAGTGATTGCATTTATCACTCTATGTCTCTGGTTTCACAAAGGATTTGAGGAGGCCTTGGAGTGCCAGTCTGGTTCCTCTCGTTAGAGCCAGATGCACATAAAATACACTTGTATTCTTCATGACAATCTCTCATGTGACTTTATCAAAGATGTGGTTTTTAAGTGACTGTCTGAAGGCACACTACAGAGGATTGTGTATGCACAGAAAATAGTTGAGAATAAGATTCCTCTAGTTTCAAGTCCCTTTGAGACCTGACCATCACTTGACACCACTGTGACCATCACTGAGCATAATGTTCTAGTGCTCCCTATGTTCTTTTTGCCCCAGCTGCCTTTTCAGTGATAAAATGTTCAGTAACTCATTGAGATCATCAACACAGGACCAAAAAGATGATTTCTTCATCAGACAAAAGCCCTTGTTTGCATGGGTTCCTGTTTCATAAGTATTTTCTCTTCTTTTTTTTTCAGGTCCACATTACCCCTAAGCCAAGAAGATTATGAGGTAATGGAGAATTTGTTTGCTGAAGTCGGGAGCCCTCTGGTTAGCAAGACTTGTTTTGTTGCACAGCTATTAGTTTACATACCAAAAGTGTGTCTGTCACAATTTCTCTGTAACTAAAGTTTTAAGATTCTGACATTGACAACTTTCAGGGAAAGGAGAAGACACTTGAGTGTTCAAGAAGAATGGGGATTTGACTGGATTATTCTCTTCTACTGAAAAACTGATGTTTTACATGGGAGTGGGAAGGCAAAAGCATATTAGTGGGCAGGAAGTTTGCTAAAACATGTGGAAAGGAATGGGAAATTGGGAAGTTTCTCCTGTTTCTGAATATTCACTTCAGTCTCTTTGTTCTCTATTTGCCCAGGCCTTTTTGCAGAAGCTGGTGAGAAACTTGTTTGCAGAGGGCAATGATTTGTTTCGAGAGAAGGATTTCAAGCTTTCTCTGGTACAGTACGTAGAAGGGCTGAATGTGGCAGATTATGCAGCCTCCGACGAGGTGACCATCCCAAAGGAACTCCTCTGTAAGCTACATGTCAACCGAGCTGCCTGCTACTTTGCCATGGTGAGTGCCTTCCCGAGTCATCCCCAGGAGCCAGGGAGGACATCACGGTTGCAGTGCTGTGCAGTTGGAAGAGATGTCATGAGGGGTTTCAGTTGGTTTTGTTTGCTCTCTGTTTGAACACTAGAGGAGATGATACACAGAAAACTCTGATATCTCCTCACTGTGTCTTGCGAGACCAGAGGAAGGATGTGACACAGATGGGGCCAGGCCTAAGGTACTGACAATGCAGCTCTGGTCCGTGTTGGTGAGGAGTTAGTACAATCCAGTGTCTTCCAGTTCTGAGCGAGTATTTCTCTGGAATGCTGTTGGAGTATTGCTCTGAAGGCTCCTGCCTCCTTCAGTGAGGCACTGGAAGACAGTAAGAAGGGTTTGGGTTTTGAAGGAACTTTCAGCACACACATGGAAAAGGATTCTGAAATACTTAGGGTCTAAAAGGCTGCGTGCTTCCATTTTACCAAGGAATATAGCAGCTCTCCTTTATGGCACAACCCCAGAGCAAGTCCATCCTGTTCATCATGAGGCTGAGTCCCCTGCAAATTCACAAGTGTTCACATAATTAAAGACTGTCAAGTGTAACACGCCCAAGGTAGGGGGAGAGTCAAGATAAGGTTGCTCAAGTAGCCTTATTTCTGTCATTCACTGACTTTGAAGTGTTTTGAGTTTTGCAAGATTTAAGACAATGTTCTGTTAATGTAGGTGTGTTTGCACACTGATTTGTGCATGAGATAATAAATATATGTACTACTAACTGCTGTTTTCTGCTGAGAGATAGAACGTTTGCGTTCACACGCATGGAGGAGTTAGTCTGCTGTGCCTCAGCTGACTCTGGGTGATCTCTTCCATGCAGGGGTATTATGAGAAGGCACTGGAAGACAGCGAGAAGGCTTTAAGTCTCGACAAAGAGAACATCCGAGCACTATTCCGGAAAGCGCGCTCCTTAAATGAACTTGGAAGACACAAAGAAGCATATGAGTGCAATAGCCGGTGCTTGCTGTCCCTTCCACATGTAAGTTTTTGACACAAAACTCATCTTGGGTTTTGTGGCTCACAACCTTCCTCTCTGCAACATGCTTAGTGTGAGGCCAGAGGATAGTGAAAGAGGAAGCTTGGCTGTTCCTCAGAGCATGCTTATGCCCAGAAATTCTGTCTCTCTGGCTCAAAGATGTTTGTCCTCCCATGTTTCTTCAGTCCAAGTCACTTCTACAGATAGTGCCAGCCAGAGACACCAGTTATTGACAGCAGGTTCAATGGCCTATTTGTGAAGAGCAAAACCCTACCCTAACAAAAGGTGAACTAAGGTCATGAGAATGTTTTAGTTGGCTGCTTTTATATCTCTAGTGGGAGCGACTAGGCATGTGGGACAAATGGAGCTTTGGAAGGAAAACATTTATGGTTTTCCTGTTTTGGATAAAAATGTCTCACGTTTTACTTACTGATTGCTAAGGCAAGATGATAAAGTTTTTTATTTCTTCAGGAACATGCAAAGCTGTCCTTAACATCGCATGTCATAGTTATTTTTATGTTCGCAGGTGTGTACGTTTTTGCATGCAGAGGAGAGTATCTGTATATACTAGGATCTAAATATTTTCCTGATAAGGGTTTTTTTGTTGAGCATCCTCTTAGGCCAAATACTGAGAAGGAAACCAGACTGTGATTACATGAGTTCCGGTAATCACTGGTTGTCTTTGCTAAATTTGGTTCTGATCCATCACAGTAATGCTATTACAAGAAAACTGTATCTAACTGTATCTAACTCAGCACCAGAAGTTAACTTTTCTTTATTGTTAGTGTTATAGAGGCAATCTTTGAAAGCCTTGTTAGTAGTTAATTATTCCTTTTGTATAGCTTGTAAGTTCTAGTTTCTTTGACTTGGCAGAACATGGTGACCAAAACATATTAAAGGTATTGTGTTTGGGGAGTTCCAAAGAACTATTCTTTAAACAGGCCCTTTTATTAACAAAAGCATCTAATGTATGTGTTTATATAAAGCCATCTCTGCCTATATTTCACATTCCAGTTGACCCACTCAATTTTTTTTTAACCATATAATTATGATTACATAGCTCCCATCATTATCATTATAATCACCATGGTCTACAGACACTTTATCAAACTTCTCTATGGCAGGAAAGTTCAGGCTAACAAACTCTATATTGAGTGAGCTGTATTCTCTATTATAAACAATTCAGTCTTGTAAATTAGTATCCTCCATTGTTTTATTACCCAATTAACAGAAATCATAAGCCTCCTCTGCATCAGAGACAAGTCATGCTATCCATCATCTCACTCTTGTTTTCATTATCCTCTGGAGCACATGGGTACTTCCATCTTGCATTGCTGTAATTGCTGAGAACTTGTTGTCAAAACAGCCTGTCTTAAAATTTCCAGTGACTAAGGATCTGCCACTCAGTTGCCTTACTTGTAGCAGAGTAAACTTATTTCTGGGTGCAGATGCTCAGTGCTGCTTGTTTGCAGAAGTTCTCAGTATGGTGAAGTTAATACTCCTCTGTGGTATGCTTTTTTTGGTATGGTATGGAAGAGAAAAGGAAATGGAGAAGTTAGATTTTGTCTTCACTTAGTTCAGAGAAGATGGTGACAAGACTAATGTTGAGGATGTGGGGGAGTGAGTACAATCAAAAAATGGCACTCCAAATAGAAGGGAAAAGTTACTAATACTGTAGGCTGGAAGAATCAGAGGCTTGTCATATGTTGAAAGAGAAAGAACTGAACCTGCGGGGAGAAGGAGATTGGAAAGACCAGCATGACAAGTAGAGAAAAGGTTGGAGATGAGGGAGGAGATGTTGGAACATCGGGGATTATCACAGTAGGTTGGGCAGATACTCTTTTCTTCTCTGAAGAAACTGTTAAAGTATTCCGATATTTTTGTGAACAGGGAGAGAGAGGAAAGCGGAAGGAAACAGCTACTGTTGATAAGTGAAGAAGTGAAGGCAGGTCTGGGCAGAAAGCCCATGGTGGTGTGTGAGTGGGCATGGGCACTGTGCAGGCAGGGTGGTAAATGGCACACAATGGGGAAAGCTAAAGGATCTGCTTGACTGAAGTTGAGGCAGCATAACTGGAGCTGAAGACAGTTAAAATGCCTTCTAGTTAGTAAGTTTGAAACTGAGACTTGGTTTCAGCTTTAAAAACAAAGAAACAAACAAGTAAAACAGGCTAGTGAATACAGTCTGCGTATCAAAACTCATTATTTACTCTGCAGCTGGCAGAGAGGGAAGACATGCAGGATTCTTCCCAGGCACAGAGACCTTGCAGAAGCTGTACCAGCCCCCAGCAGCCAGCCTTGGCAGCTCCTCCAGCCATCTTGCCAGCAGGTCTCACTAACCCTACTTTTGCAGAGTGAGTGCTTTTCTGGAAGCAGATAATTGATTCTGACTTTCTGCAGCATTCAACGAGTGTAGGGCAGAGCTCTTGGTGCAGCTGCAGCATCTTGGCAGGACCAAATGACAAGAATGCTGAGGTCTGCCTGGACTCTCCTAAGGCTGCTCTGGGAATTGTCCACCTGCTGCTGTCTAAGATTGAGGCTTCTTGGTGCAGCCCAGTGTGCATAACTGCATTCTTCTTTATTTCATTCTGTGTGCCACAAAACTGAAAGTGTCCTGGCAATGGTTTTGTCCCCAGGATGAGAGCGTCACACAACTGGGACAGGAACTTGCCCAGAAGCTGGGACTGAGAGTTCGAAAAGCATACAAAAGACCTCAGGTATGACTTCTTTTTTCTTAGATGCTATCCTTTGGCCCATGCAGATTGACTTTTGCAGAAGTGGGAGGTGCTGCTGCGCAGTTATAGATGCAGGTACACCACCCTGCAAACCCTCTAGCAGGCTGCTGGCCTGCGTACACTTCTTTGTGTGGGGGAAAGGCCTGTGCTTTGGGAGAGCAACAGGTACACGACTGCTCAGATGCCAGGAAAGGAGGCAGAAAGCAAGTCGTGGGCCCAGCTAATTGATGCCATCGGCTGGTTCCATAACTTGGCTCTACCAGAACTGCTGCTGTAATTGGAGTACTGTAGGTGTTTAAATGTGTACCCTGCGATGGAGCTAGAGGGCGTCAGGCCGCTGCTAGCACCCTCTCATGAAGCTGCCTTGGGCACGGATTTTGTTCTCCGGACCAGGGAACATTAGCTAGTAGTGGAGGCTGACGTTTGCACTCTCATCCTCGGCCCCATGGGCGGTGTGGAGCTTCTGGGGTAATTTTGGCTATAACATGTTAATCCTTCCCCTGACAAACCTCATATGTGATTTGCCTACCCTAAAAAAAAATTCCTTGATGTTGTAGCAGCTTTCAACACTCTCAAATGATTCTGTCTCAAAGAAAGGGAAGTTTTATGCAGAAGTACTTTTTATAGCTGTTCACTGTATTGGCCTTACCATGCTTTTTGCTACTGTCACATTACTCAGTTGAGACGGACTTAAACCACCTGTATGTTAGAAATATAAAAATTAAAAAACTTTTTTGGTGCTGTCATGTTACTCAGTTGAGATGTTAGAAATATAAAAATTAAAATCTCTGAATGCCTTTTATTATTTGAAATTTAGTGATTGGTGTTTTGATAACTTTGCAATCTCTCGTTTTGACTTCCAGCTTGCATTCCAGGGCTGTAATGCATTCCCAAAGTAGTAATTTCTTAATGAAAAGAAACAACACTCAATGCCTCAGGGAAGCTTTTTACTTCCTGATTGTGTTGAATGTTCTGAGGGGTACAGAACAAATTTATGTCCCTTTTCAGTGTTAAGAAATGTGTACCCTTGTGTCACAGACTTTTGGGATGGCTTTTATTTTGGGGCAGTGCCTGGAAGGAAACTATTGTAACACAGCTTTACCTGGTTTATGAGCATTCATAGGCTGAATTCCGCTCTAAGATCTCTCTCCTCCTTGCAGCAGGAGTTGGAAACATTTTCTCTGCTCAGTAATGGCACATCAACCAATTCATCAAACCAGGTAGAGTTTGCATCCTGTGGTTGTTACTGTTTATGGATTGTGCTACTAGAATGCTTTGCAGTTTTGTTTACATGCCAGTTTATAACTCTTTTAGGATTGAAGTGTATTAATTAGTGTTTTCCACATTTAAGGAATATTGCCAAGGAAATTAATTTCTTTGAAAATATTTCTAGTGGCAATGTTTTTGATGTCAGTAATTAGAGCACTGAAAATGGTTATTTTTCTTAGTTACTGTAAATGTTTGCTTTCCCTTGCATTTTAAATAAATTTTAATTGTAAAGTTTTTATATAGTTAACAGCAATGCTAAGTAAAATTCAGAAAGTGCAACTGCTGAAGAAACATACAGAATTAAATCTTGTGATGTACTGAGCAAGGTACATACACAGTTCATGCATTCTTTGTATTATCCTGGGATATTGAGCTGGGAAGGGTACTGTACAAATACTAAGGTAAAATATAAGAAACTGCTGATTTCCCTGTTCTACCACTGGGCAAAAAAACCCCAAAACTTGCTGTTTTTACAGGTTGTTTGGTACTTCACACTGCTGCTTAAAGAAAACAAACAAAACTGTAGACATTGTAATTTTGTACAGTAAGATGGGATACTGAAGAATTAGTTTACCTCTCACTGTTCAGTGACTTGCCTTCACATCTTTCTGGGGAGACCTGTCAGCTTTCTCTAATAGTTGTGCCTCATTTCTAATTTGAAAATCTTTCCTTTTGCAAGAATTGAAAACAGTGCAAAAACTGTTGTAGTAGATACAATACTTCAAGGCAGATGCTTTACTTGCACCTTTTTAAGCTTAATCTGAAGACACACGTACTTACCCTCCGTTTATGTTTCTGTAAAATATGGAGTCAATTTATCCCTTGCCTGGAGCTCCAAGTCAGCAGTTGTCTTGGCAGAAACATTTTCCTGTTATGAGTTTGCTGTAGAAGTTTGTGGGTTTTAGATTGCAAAATATGTGAACTAAGAAAAGGAACGTTGTGTAAGATCAGGCTAATCGGATCTCCCATGCCGTGGGCTGACTGACGGATGTGTCCTGGGACTTGGGACACAGTGTTCTCATCCATGCATGAAAGGCCCTATACTATGTATGGATATTGTGCAGGGATGGCATTCCTTTGCAGCAAAAGTGTTTGTACACTGCTGAAGGTAAAAATGAAGGTTTCTTAGATTAATGGCCTGTTCAAGTTCATTGGTTTTATTGTTCTAGCACAGAAAAAGACCATAAAGGAAAAGAAAGGGTCATACGCACTTAGGAGTAGTAAAGAGTCTCATCTGTGAAGGGTGAATATCTGTTTGAAGATTAATTCCTCACAATATTTTTCTCTCCCCTTTCCTACATCCTCTTTGCAGACTACTTCCAATGGATTGGGTTCGATAGATGACATTGAAACAGGTAAAAATATCCCTCGTCTCAGATTTTTGTGGCTTCAGTAAGGTATGTGACCAGGCTGGCAGGCCTGAGAGGTTCTTTGCCTGCATTCGTATCTCTTCTGCACACTCCTGGCTTTGGTAACTAGGAGGAGGAAAAGGTGTTGGAAAGCAGGAATGTTTTTTCTGCAGAAAAGGCCAGGCACAGTGAGAGACACATCTGGGAGTTAAAAGGGTCTGCTGAGGTACACAGCTCTCTCCAGTTGTGCTTTCTTGAAGCTGCGCTTGGCAAAGCTTCTGAAACTCTGCTCCCAGACAAAACAGTCCAGATAAAGTGAAGGTTGTAGGCGCTGTTTCTGCTCTGAGTGTGTGTTGTACTCCAAGATATTGAGGTGGAGGAATTGAAAACAAGAGGAGTTGGGAGGGACCCAGGGAGAGCCGAGTTCAGGGTTAGGCACCCAGGAGGAGCAGAAAGAGGGCTTTCAGGGTTGCTTTTCTCGTGCCAGGAAACAAGTGACCTTAACTCTGCCCCTGTAGAAAGGCTTGCTATGTGTATTGCCCTTTGTTGTATGCTGGAACATTGAACTTGTGCCTCTGAGCATATCCTTCTTTGTTCCTTTGAAATGTAGCTCTGTGTGTGAGGGTAGGTGCTAGGAAGTAGCAATGACTCTTTTTATAGGAAGAAACTAATTTGATCATTAGGGTGCTTTGGAAACCATGTTAGTTTTCTGTTGAATGCCAGTTCAGTAGCTGAATGCTACATGTGATCATGAGACCCAGTTCCAGGAATTAAGGAGAGTTTTTCACGTTACCTTGCTGTGTTAAAATGAACTGGACTCCAACTACAGAGTGACTGTGTCCAGTAAGCTCTTTATCTAATTAGGATTTCTGTAAGAGCAGCATGCCACCTTTGCTGCAGTTCAGACAGACAGAGCCTTTGCTGCTAGGAAATCTTTTCTGAAGCACTGGAATTATGTGTTATCCCATTGCACTGAGAGTGGTGTGCCACCAGGAGGGCTGCGGGCGCTGCGTACCTTGAGAGTTTCAGATTCAGAACTTCTTTTAGGAAGATTTTTGTTGTTGTTGTTTTGTTTTGTTTCTGAGATGGAAACTCTTGAAGCCCTTTCCTCCGAGTTTTGCTTGAAGTCATCTGATTAACTCAACCCATTCCCTTCAGAGGTCATGGCTCAGGTCTGGCTTAGTATGGTCTTTCACCAACTAATGCACCGAGGAACCACCATTGTTTTGGGAATTGAAACTAGAAACTGGGCTTTTAAAAGCTCTGTAGTTGCCCCTCTGGGTCAGAAGCTGCCAGGTGGGAGTGCTTGTTATGAGAGACTTGTTTCATGGGAGTGTATGGACAAAGAGCCTCACTGAGCTTTTAATAATATGAGGGGCTTAGTGTCATGGCAGTGGCAGAAATCTGGAGGTGTGTGTGTTTGTGAGCTACGTATCAAAGCTGTTTTATTTTTTTAAAATGGAGCAAGCATTAGGGGACTGCAGGAGGTGCATTAGATTTCTGTAAGGAGAGTACATGAAGTGTGAGTATTGTGGCTGGTGAGTAAGGTCAGCAGATGAAGTGTCCCAAGGAAAGCAGAAATGGGAAAGGAGGGTTAGGGAAAAAAGACTGGACACAGGAGAGTGGGTGGAAATGGCTGAAGGAATGACAGGTCTGGGTGGTCTGGGAGAGGGGAGCGGACATCTCCCCTCTGCCTCTTGCAAGTAGTGGAACCTCTTGGTCCCCGCTCTTCTCCTTGTCCTTCACATACACTGAGCTGTCAGGGGTCCCATGTTATTCTCTGCCTTTTCGTCATGCATCTAGCTTTTCTGGGTTTGAAGCCTATTAGAATGTGTGAGGGCCTCTTTTCTCTGCTTCCCAGTCTGAATGGAAACTGGAGGGCCTCATTCATTCCTCAGAGAAGGTCTGAACTGCTGGATCCTTTGGGGCCCTGTCACTGTGAACCCTTATGCTCCCCACTGCACGTGTCCCCATCCCTTCCAGCGTGTCCTGAACTTCTTGTTGGCCTCGGTAGGGATCTTGACAGTACTCCAGATTTAAACATCTGAAAAGTGGGAAGGCACATTTGTACTCCCTTTGTACTGCAGGGAGTCTGGCTGAGCTGCCAGGCGTGAGGCCGTCTCTGAGGGAAGCTGGCTGGCTGGCTGGCTCCCGAGCGCGGCTGGGGGCTCTGCACCAAAGGGAGATGAGCCGAGAGCAGTCATCGCAAAGGGGGCATGGGGTTGGAGCCGAGCCTGCTCTGAGGGGCAGCTGCAAAACTAAGGACACATACAGCCTTCCTTTGAGTTGCTGCCTCTGGAAAACGTATTCAGCTGCAACACTGGAAACTTTTGTTGGATTCCATGAGGTACAACATATGCTTTCCTTCAATGACATAATTAAGGATGTGGAAAGGGACCTGTGTCTGTTCCTTGCCACTTTCCTCTACTTTCCCTGCCTTTTGTCACAGCTTGACCTCCAGTGCCTTGCACAGTGACCTTTGCTGTGGTGCACCTGCGTGGACCACTCACAACAAATGCTGGACGAAAGGTTGCAAGGGCTGGTGCTGTGCTCCTGGTGGTGTTAGAGATAAGGGGGCCTGCCTCTGTGTGTTGTCTATGCTGTTGTTTTGTTCAGGACTTGGGGGTTTGCTGGAATTGCTCATTTGCTGAGCTCTCAAAGAAAGGCACCAACACATCCCTCGGTCACCGAACATGCAGTGGGCTCACTCACCCAGTCCCAATTACAAAGGGGTGGCTGAATTTTTGTGGGGGCTGAGTGAGCAGAGCTGGTACAGACAGGATGCAGCATTTCTTTCTGGATCAAGTTTTGTGTCTCTGAAGCTCGTCTAGTTTCTTTCCCAAACTTATCAGTCTTTCAAATAAAAACTATTGTCTCTCAAACTTTGCCTTCTTCATAGCCTTAGACTGTCACAGCTACAGTGTAGCCACTGGGATGTGGGTGGAGAAGGTAGCATCTTTGTCTTATTTCTTTTCTTTCATTCCAGGACATCTACACAGGGGCAGAATTAAGGTAGTTTGGGTGCTTGGTTTGAGAACTGCAAATGTAATGCTGCATTTTCCAAATTGCTAACATTTGAACTTCTTTTTTTTTAACCTTTAATTTTTCTGAGTATAAAATGCTCTTCTTTGAAGAATATATGCTTGTAACTTAACTTCACTTAACAGAGGTTTATATTGCATGATGGGAACGTCTTGCCATTTCAGTAATGTACTGGAGAGGGAAAGAAGCCTTAGGAAAAACCACTGCCTCTCTCCTGCCCTAATCCTGGCTCACACAAGTTCCCAAGGGGATGTTTGCTGTTCAGATGTTGAGGGGGAGTGTGGGCAGTCACCTCCCAGCTGCAGACATCAAAGACTCAAGAGCAGAAAATTTACCTGGGTAAAGACAGCTGAGTGAGTCTGATGGGGATTTCTGGGGGCACATTGATAGCACAATGTGATCTGAGCACTCAGTCTCTGACTCCTTTCCCAGCAGGGCCTTGTGTTTTTTTTCTTCTGCCATTTAGGATGCCTGGGTTTTTAGAGAGGGTATGTATAAGTAAACTTTCAGCTGGGATATCAAAGCTCCAAGGAGTAAAGAAGGCAGGGATCTCTGCCAGATGTATTAGTGAGGAACATTAAAGAAAACACCAGGTGGTAGCTTATAGAGAAATCGGTTTATGTGCCCCTGGCCCTTAGTCCTGGGCACAGTGAAGTCGGTAACTGCTCAGCCACAGGTTTTATGTTGTTCCTGGTTACTGTACATGCTTGCCAAATCCCAACAGTCAGACTGGGCGCTGACCCTTAGAATGTATTTCAGCTAGCGGTGAGCCATTGGAAGCTGGGAACAAAAATGAAAGGGCAAGTACTCTTCAGACTAGAACTTCTCCTCTCAGAAAATTGGCATACTTAGTTTTTGTGATTTGATGGAGTTTTACAATACTGTTTTTGCCAGGCTGTGCTCTGCTTGCCTCTTGCAAGAGTCTCTCCTGGTAACTGGCTCTGTTTCTCTCTCATCACAGACTGCTCTATGGACCTGCAGTGCCTCCCAGCTCCTGTGGCCACCTCTATCCCTGTGAATGAGGGGCTGGCCCCTTTGCTCTCTGACTCAGATGCAAAGGGCTTGCCTACCTCGCTCCCTGCTGCCAGCTTGCTCCCATCTTCAGACTGTGTACCCTTGCCAGTGCCTGAGAGCGTGGAGGATTTCACAGATGGGGACATCATTGGGGAAGAACTGGACTCCCTCCTGGACTCCCTTGCTGAAGGGTCACCATACCCTCTAGTAAGAGTGGGCACTGCATGGGTCCCCTGCTTCTTGTTCCAAATAGGTCCTCGGAGCACGAGGATATGTGTGCTGCGTCTCTGTCTCTGTCTCTCTCTCTCTGTAATTCTTTTCTCCTAGCTCTTCCTCTGTCAAAACCCATTCATTCCTTCCTTCCTTTATTTCTGCAACCAGCTAGTGAGTATCTAAGGAGCCCTTCTCCAAGCCTGTTTTGCCGTGTGCAACTTCATGGAGCTGCCTCTCAAAACGTACCCAAGGTAGCCTTCCCCTGACATCTCCTTCCACCTGGCCTCTGGTGTCATGGAGTTGAAGGAGGTCGAAGGGTAGAAATGAGTGTGGTGAAGCAGGATTGATGGATGTATTTTATACAGTGGGCATGCTCTAATCTTGTATTTTGTGCAGGCTGCATTCAGCCTATGCATTTTTAACACGTTTGGGAGCTCTGGAGTCAATCTGTATTCATACTTATGTTGGATTTTATTTGCCAGTGATGCTGATGTTATTTGAGCCAACTTGGATAGTCACACTGAATACCTCTTGAGCCAAAAAGCCCTGGTGGGAGGTGCCACGAGTCATAGTCATTACCCTGACCTTGGTGCTGTGTGTGCTCAGCTGCACTGTTTCTCAGCCTGAACGAATTTAAGTGCCCAGCACAGCGCTCTGCCTTGCAGACTGATGAGCTGAGGTAGCCCAGCACCTCCTCAGGGATCTTGGTGCAGACTGTTTGCGGTATAGATAGATTGGAACGTGTGTGGGAAGTCTGCAGCTGCCAGGTAGCCTTTTGCTTCAGACAGTACTGCACACACTTCAGTGGGAGCCTGTTGCTCTCTGTTGTTGTGCTTTAGGCCCAGTCAGCAACATAGCACCATACAGCTGCTCACTTACGTTCCCCCTGCCCCAGTGGGGAGGACAATCCAAAAAAAACCCCAAAATCCAAGCTCATAGCTTAAGATAAGAACAGTTTAACAATTGAAACAAAATAAAATACAATAATAATAAAAAAATAGAAAAGGAGAGAGAGGGAGGAATGAAACCCAAGAGAAAGAAGCGATCCAGTTGTTCACCGCCCATCCTTGAGCAGCAATCGGTGACTCCCAATCTAGTCCCCCTAGTTTATATACTGGGTGTGATGTTCTGTGGTATAAAATATCCCTTCAGCTTGGTCATATCAGCTGTCCTGGCTGTGCTCTCCCCCAGCTTCTGGGCACCTGCTTGCTGGCAGAGTGTGAGAAACTGAAAAGTCCTTGACTTAGAGTAAGCATGACATAGCAACAGCCAAAATATCAGTGTGTTATCAACATTCTCATGCTAGATCCAAAACACAGCACTGTACCAACTACGAAGAAGAAAATTAACTCTGTGCCAGCCAAAACCAGGACATGGGTTTTAAGTTTCTGCTCCTGATTCCTAATGTGCTGTTTATTCTCCTCCTTCCCGATTCCCCAAAGTCTCTGGTCCAGGGCACCATTCCTACCAACCTGCCAACAGAGATGCCCCAGCTGATTCCTGTGTTTCCGGGAGGAACTCCGCTGCTGCCTCCAGTCGTGACAGCCAGCATCCCTGTCTCTACACCTCTGCCCCCGGCCTCTTTTGGCCTGGTGATGGATCCCACCAAGCAGCTCTCCTCCTCCTCTGTCCTGGATGCCTTTGAGGCCCCACCAGGAGGAAGTGGCGGTTCCACTTTAGATTCTCTGGATTCCCTGGATCTGCTTCCCTACACAGACACACGGCTCGATGCCCTGGACTCCTTTGGGACAAGCAGAGGGTCGCTGGATGCCTTGGATTCCTTTGCCATTGGTAGGTGCAGAGTGATGGGGTTTTGTGCTGCCTTAGCTGTGAATGCATGCCAAAATTATTTCCTTCAGTGCTGAGGACATCCATCATGTAGCCTTATCTGCTGGTGTGGCAAAATGGGAATATAGATGTAGAGGAGAACAGGGAGTTGTCTTACACAGAGCAGCTGAATGCGTTTAGCTCAAGAGTAATGAGAAAGGCTGTAGGTGTGTAATCTCAGACAACCAGTACGTGCATGGAGTGAAATTTAAAGAGGAAGAAGGAACACAAAGGTGTATAATGGTGAGTGATGAGATTTAAGCCTGGCTTGGTGTCCAGGACACCTCCTTTGGCACAGTTTGCTGGACTGTAGCATGATTCCTCCACTGTCCTCAATGACTCTTTGACATTGTGCACAAAGTGAGCAAAATTGTGGTGACTGTTTTAGATGATGGAGGACCTTGTTGTGCTGGGAAGAACAATGGAGGCCAAGGTGGGTTTTTATCATCTCTGGATTCAGGGCAGTGTGTCCTCTTGAATGGGGCTCTGCACTCTGATGTCACAAGGAGAAAAGCTGTGGAGGATGGTGGACAAAGACTAAGTCTCTTCCTGTCCAAGAGGGAAGGCAGGCTTCTTCTTGGTTAATTTGTCCCCAGTATTGCAGTATATTGGCAGCAAAAGTATTTTGAGAACAGCAGAGATTGGCAAGTCAGAACTGCAACACTCATATTCACCTCAGCATTGTGTTGCCTTTGAGTTGCCATCTTGGGAATGCCAGTGCTCAGCAGATAGAGTTGGGTTCAGTAGGATTTGTGAGACAAGAAGGCCTTTCCTGGAGTTTTTCCAGGTCTAGACAGGTGGGGAGAAAGTATTAAAATACTGCGATCTAAATAAAGAAAATTGATTTAATAAGCATTGGTTTGTCTTTTTGTGAGCAGAACTGCCTCTGAAAGTGAAATTATTGTTTTTGTTTTCTGGGATTCTTTTCCCCTTCTCTTGCCCAGAAGAAACTAGCTCTCAGGAACTGCGACACCCACCTGGCAGCCAAAAACCATCCCCCGTGGTGAGTGAGCTACTCCACCATGCTGATGTCGCAGGGTGCTCTGGAGCCAAGGTAGTAGTGATTTGGGTGATAGAGGTAATTTGGGCCTGCCTTCTTTGTCTGCCCCAGGGAGTGTTGTCTCCCATGTTGTGGCAAGGCAGGTAAAGATTTCCCCAGTCAGTGGGAAGTGATTTGTTCCATCTTCATTTTTATCTGTAACTGCACACTGCCAGGGTAAATATTGTAGAGCCTTGGTTGTAGGGTCAACAGGGAATCATGGAGGCTGGTGTCCCACTGTATCTGGCAGCTGCATAATGCTGAAGGATGAGGCAGAGTAAGCCAACTTTGACTTCAGGCTACTGAGGTTCTTTGCTGCTCTCTGGCCCTGTTGGGAGGCTTCTCCAGATACAGTGTTCTGCCTCTGTCCTGTGTCTCCGGTTTTGGAGAAAAAGGGGACGGTTAGCAAGCTTGAAGCAAGAATTATTCTCGAGTTCGTGTCATCTGCTAGCCCTATTAACATCAATGTGAATCTCCCTGAAGATTTACTGATACGCAGTTCCGTTTTTTTCTCAGGTTGGGATAGGGCTAAAAGTCTTTCAATACAGAGCTTATTGTGATGGAAGGAATGGGAAGGAGTGAGGAGGACATTTTGTTCTGTGGCTCATGATAGAAAACTGAGGTCTCTTACCAATACAGAAAGAGGTCTGTCTTCGAAGTGAACTTAGCACAGTGTTCGTTCTCTTTGAAAAAGCTGCGTGCAGCTCTTTTGGAAATGTCATTTCAAATGTGAACATTTTGGTGAGAGAGGAAATGAGAAAGGTTTTTGAGAGACTAGAGTGGGGCAGGGGTTTAGAAAGGTTTCTTGGCCAGGTGGTTGCAGAGCTGAAAAGAGAGGTACATGTGTTTTTGCTCAGGTCAGCCTTGGTGGAGTGAGTCACCCAGCTGTGCCCAAGGTCACCGAGCACCTGCTGTCCCAGCCAGAGCCAGTAATGCCCAACACAGCCCTGCTAGTGAAGAACCCCCTGGCATCTACGCATGTCTTCAAACAAGCCTGTCATATCTGCTACCCCAAAACAGGTGATGCGTTTGCTCTGCCACCAGAGCACTGTCCTGGGCTAGGATTTGGCTTTCCCTGGGTTGAGGGGATTATTCTCTCCTGCAGGGCCCAAGGCTGGTGATTACACCTATCGGGAAGGCCTGGAACACAAGTGTAAGCGGGACATCCTGCTGGGCAGGCTGAAGAACTCAGAAGATAAGACCTGGAAGAGGATCCGTCCTCGCCCAACCAAAACCAACTTTGTAGGATCCTATTACCTGTGCAAAGGTGATCTGGGGCAGTTGGTGGCTGGGAAGGGGCTGTTCACTGTGTGCCAGGGGAGATTGGAAGGGAAGTTCTAGTTGATATTGCCTGCTGGCTCTGGGGTCTCCTGTCCCATCAGTAGCCTGTGGACTGGACGGCTCAGTACAATGAAAGGCAATGAGCTGCCATGCTGTGGAGAGCAGGCAGTTTCTAAAGTGGTGGAGCAAAAGAGTTCCAAAGGCATAGTGAGGTGCAATGCACAGCCAAGCGCTTAGAGCAGCCTTGTTGACGTGGGCTTTACTGAGAACCTGCTTCCTGTACAAGTGCTCACATTAGTCCCACTCCTCCCAGGTTCCCCATGGCAGGGCTGTGGTTCTTGCCTAGGGAGAAGCACTCTCTACCTGCTTTTTTGCTCCAGCCATCCCCCTGGACATGCAAGCAGTGTGACCAGACTGGTCCCTGAGGCAGTGTCATTACAAACTACCTAATGAGGTGGAGAGACTGCAAGAGCCAAGCTAACAGGGCTCCTTAGTGCTGGGCCTATGGGAAAATTTAATCTGGATTAGCTTTAAAAGGACTTAGTTAAATCATGATCTGTCTCTGGCCAGGCACTGAATTAAAGCTGGCCTCTGTTTTGAGATGGTTTTCCCAACAGGAGCAGTACTTGAGATTGTCACCATTCAGTAGTTTGCATTAACTTTCCTGAATGTCTTGGTATAGGCAAGCTTGGGGGGAGATGTCTTTTCTTTTTTCTTTAGCTCTCTGTTTTCTCAGTTCCTTGAGAGGCATGGGCAGTGGGAGGAGACAAGAGAGAGTTTAGTTTCTGACTGGGCCGCCCTGCCTGTGTGGTGGTGTGTGCTGTTTGTTGCTTTGTAGATATGCTTAACAAGCAGGACTGTAAGTACGGGGATAACTGCACCTTCGCGTACCACCAGGAAGAGATCGACGTGTGGACGGAGGAGAGGAAGGGGACCCTCAACCGTGACCTCCTCTTTGACCCGCTAGGTGGGATCAAGCAAAGCAGCCTCACAATTGCCAAGCTCCTCAAGGAACATCAGGGCATCTTCACCTTCCTCTGTGAGGTACAGAGTTCATGGGAGGGGCAGGCATTCATCATCTCATCAGTATGTATCTGGACCATTGATATGTTGATAGTTGCTACTACAAAAACATAGTGGGATGACTGGTACAACTGGAGCTGCAGTGGATGGCTGTAAACTCTTCAGCAGGCATAGGCAAGGCAGGAGAGGTGGTGGGGTTGTGCAGTATGTTAGGGACTGTTTTGGCTGTCCAGAGCTTAATGGTGGCGGCAGTAAGGTTGAGTGTTCATGAGTAGGAATCAGGGGGAAGGGCAACAAGGCTGATATCCTGGTGGGATTCTGTTAAAGACCACACAACTGGGGTGAAGAGGCAGAGAAATTATTTTATAAGGAGATGAGAGAAGTCTCACAATCTCTGGCCCTTGTTCTTGTGGGGGACTTCAGCTTACCAGATGTCTGCTGAAAATACAACACAGCAGAGAGGAGACAGTCTAGGAGGTTCCTGGAGTGTGTGGAAGATAACTTCCTGACACAGCTGGTGAGGGAGTCAGCTAGGGAAAGCACCCTCTGGACCTGTTGTGTGTGAACAGAGAAGGACTGGGATGGTTAGGGGCTGTCCTGGGCACAGCAATCACATAGTTTTCAATTCTTGGAGAAGTAAGGAGGAGGGTCAGCAGAACTTCCACCTTGGACTTCTGGTGGGCAGACTTTGGCCTGTTTAGGAGCCTGTTTGACAGAGTCACTTGGCAGGCAGTCCTGAAGAGCAAAGGAGTCCAGGAAGGCTGGATCTTCTTCAAGAAGGAAATCTTAAAGGTGCAGGAGCAGCGCATCTATGACTCTCTGTGTCCCAGCCAGTGCCCTGCTCCCAAAAGGGCAGTTAGCAGTGTATGCAGCTGTGTGAGAGAAAGGAGAACTAGGTTTCCTCCTTAGCCCTGCTGCTGAACCAAGTGCTCACAGCCTTATAAGATCACCTGCCTCTTCCTCTGTCTTGAGATACTGCTTTGAATTGTAATTTGAATTTATAATTTACTTTAGGAATCAAAACTCTGTAATGCAACAAATTCCCACTTGATGTCTGTGCAGAGCCGCTGAGTTGGTCAGTTGAGAATTGTCTCATATCGTCTTGATGCTCTGCAGCACAGAGTTCCCCACACTGGCAGTACTTGTAAAGAGACATGTTCTTTGCTGTGAAGTGACTGTTCTTTTACTCCTCCCAATCATTTCCCCCTTGTTCTTGCTCTGTTGGCTAACAGGGAAAGAATATGTGGCTCTGACCAAAATTTTTCCAACCACAATGGAAAATACTGTTGAGAATAAGCCAAAAAATGTTGTCCGGAAGCTTTTCCAGAAATTCACTTGCTTTATTTTAAAGCCCTACCACAAAGTTTTCACCAGACTTCTTTCTAACTTTGAACATTAGAATAGGCTGGCTCTGGTTCTTCCCCCTGTTCCAAGTGAAGTGGCTCTGGTTCACTGCTCTCTAAGATTTTCCCAGCGTGCTAATTCTTCTCTTCTCAGATTTGCTTTGACAGCAAACCCCGGATTATCAGCAAAGGGACCAAGGACACACCATCTGTCTGCTCCAACCTTTCTGCCAAACACAGTTTCCATGACAACAAGTGAGTGAACAATTTTTTGGGCTGATGGGAACAATTTCTCACAAGTCCAGCCAGTTTAACTCCAGGGCCCTGGTCTCTTTCTTTCTTTCCTCCCCATGGGTTCCAGTCATAGGGCCGCTCAAAGCATGATAAATAGCACTGTGGGCCTCACCCTGTGTGTTTGCTGCTGGTGCTGAGGGGTTTCAGGCATCAGCAAAGTCCTTTGGTGTCAGTCTACTAAGTTTTCCGTTGACTTAATTTGCCTTTCAGTTTGGCCTTTATATAAAGGTCAAAACAAAGATCCTCTAGCTCAGGATCCTGCTTCTGACTGGCTGGTAATGAATATGTAGGAAAACAAGTAAAAAAACATCAGGTAGTTATACAATTCCTTCTGGTCCCTGGTAACCTGAAACTGAGGGACTTGCTGAGCCAGAGGAGTTGGTATTTTGCTGCATATTTTGAAATGTGTCTGATCTCTGAACTAAAGCAGAGCATCACCTCAGCATGTGCTGAGGACATTGAAAGTGCCTACCCAGGCTTGATAGGGTGGGAGGGCAGGGGTTTGCTTTTCGCAGAGGGAATCTGTCTGTCTCAGGGTTGATTTTCTTGTATCCTTTGCCTGCCCAGTGAAATATCTGGATGTCACATGTAAGGAAGAGGTGGGGAGGGTTTGATCTTCTGGTGTTTCGTATTTCTCTGGCCTGGCTGCAGGTGTCTGGTCCACATTGTGCGTTCCACCTCCCTGAAATATTCCAAGATCCGTCAGTTCCAGGAGCACTTCCAGTTTGATGTGTGCCGACACGAGGTGCGTTACGGCTGCCTGCGTGAGGACAGCTGCCACTTTGCTCATAGTTTCATTGAGCTCAAGGTCTGGCTGCTGCAGCAATATTCAGGTGAGCGTGACTTGGCTGGTGTTCTGTATACCTGACTTCCTTTTACAATTTGTAGACCAGGAAGCCTATCCTTTGGGACCATCTGAATAAATTAAAATGATTATTAGGTAGAGCTGAATCCTAAAAGGTGTTTTGATGCTTAAATCTTTTCCCAATAGCAGTTGGACCCCTGAGTGAGCATCTGCTGTAGTGAAAATGGCATCATGCACAAAGCAGTTAGTTATATAAAAGAAGGCTGTGCCTCTCCAGTTTCTCAAAACAAATTCACCAGCAGTGGGAAATTACAAGATACTTGGCATTTCCCAAAAAGCCTTGGATGAGATGCCTCTGAAGAGGCTTTTGCAAAAATTATATTCAGGGCACTCCTCTGGCCACATCTGGCACTTTCAGTCCTTTCTCTCTGTCTCTGTCTGACATGTTGGAGGGGTTTTCTGACTACTCTCCTGATGACTCTATACTGGTCCACTCACAGTGCTACCTACATCTTTTTCATCACAGGGTCTTGTTTAGTGCAACACACAGCCTGGTAATGAGAGTTCTTCAGGGAGGAAAACACTTTATGGATGTTTCCCACCATTCTTTGATGTCATAATTGATGTTTAGTGCAGTCCTTGGCCTTGGCTTCAGCTCATGAGGGACAGTGATGAACTGGTGTGGCATCAAGGCAAATGCCATCTTTTATCCTTTCCATTTGACCTCATTTACTTGTGGCCTCAGGAAATTAAAAAATTACAACTCCAGAGTTCCTAAGATAGCACCTTGCCTGTGAGCCATAGTCCGCCATTGCTGCCCTGAATGCTTATGATACTGCTCGTAGTACTCTGGGCGTTCTAACATTCAAGCACTTTGCTCTGTTCCCCACCCCATTGTTGGTTTATTTTTGTTGTTTTGTTTGGGTTTTTTTTAGAAAAGTTTCTTTACTGCCTTCTTCCCTCTGTCTTCCTTCCTCTTCAGCCTGTAGAAAAAATAGTTAGACTGATTTTTTCTTCTTGCTTTCTTTACTTGAGGAAGTGATTTCAAAGGGGAAGCTGAGGAGATGAAACAAGCCATGAGTTAAACTGCAGAGATGGTCAGTAAGCCCTGTGCTTATTTCCATCTTTTTCAGCAATGGGAGAGCCATTATCTTGAGGGGTTTTCTTCTGCAGGGCTGTATATATGACCCTGGTCTCCTTGTGAGTTTGCCTACTGGGGTGGTAGTTTATTACCTCTCTTAAGTGTAGCCTTCATTATGCAAACAGAGATGAAAGGTAGTTGTTGCCATTTTCTGGGAATGCTTTAGCTTTGGAGCAGAGAGTTTCATTTGGGCACTATTTGCTTGGCAAGAATAGGAAGAAGGCATCATTCATAACATCCAGCATTTGAAACTATTCACAGCCATTTGAGCTTTTACAGAGGTTTTGACTTTGTTCATGGGGATAAAGGATCATACTAGCGGAGTAAAAGTTCCCAGGATCCGAAAATTGGATAGGCAGAACTGTTTTCTTGTTCACTCTGGCTTTTCACAGATATATCTTGCTATCTTCTTCCACCAGTGGAAATCACAGTCTTTGTCCTCACTAATGATGTTGCAAAAGATGGTGAAATCTTTTTAAGTAATCAACAGATGTGCCTTTTGGTTCCCAGATAATTTCTTTGTGATGGTTCATGCTTTGGAGAGCTGGTAGATTGGAAAACATCCTTTCCCATTTGAGAGAGTGCTTTTTTCCCTATCACCACATATCTAGACTGTATTGTTGAGTTATTGTGAATTTCTGAAACTGGAAGAAGGCAGTTACTTGCTAAGAGTTTCATTTGGAATTCAGTCTTCTGACAAGACCTGTACATGCTTCTTCCATTGGTTCTGGATCATAGTACAGGTGTGCAGAATGGAGACATTGGGAGCTGCTTGAGCCCTTTCCCTGCCAGGTCCAGTGCAGTATGTTAACTTTTTCCTGTGGTTTTTCCAGCTTTATAGTTTTTGTCCCCAAAGTACAGATCAGCATCGTGTCCAACCCTGGAATATTTGGACATGAACGAAAGAAGGAGTTGCAGTTTTTCTAACTCTACACCATTTCTTTTGTGATTAATGGTTAAGAAGTAGAAAATTCACCAACAGCTCTGATCTGTGAGCAGTACCAGCTATGCAGCAGCTGCTATTTTAAAGGCCTGAGCAAATATTCTTGAAGAATGGTAAAATTCCCTGAATACTTTTCGTCCTGTTCAAGCCCTGTGCAAACAGCAATATTGTTACCTGGCAGGGACCTGAACAGCCAGAATCACAGATAGAAAAACTGAGGTCAGGAATGCTGTGATTTAGCCAAGTTACACACCACCTAAGCTGAGATGAAAACTAATGTTTGGTGGCCCTTAAGCTCTGGAACATTTTGGCTCACAGATCACAGATCGTGACCATGTAGCATGCCTAGGGAACACTTCACTTCAGTAATAAAAGCTGTAGGCATAAGCAAAGTAACCAGTTTTGCAACCTCTGTGTCCCGGTGGTGCTGCATCAAGGCCATCCTTGTTGCAGGCAGCTGGCTGTTGCAAGATATTTGCTTCAGTTTGTTTTGGCAACTATCTTGGGTCTTTATAGCACTTAAATAACATAGGGTTTTGCCAACAGTGTCCTCACATTGACCAAACAGTTCCTACCCCTACAGAGTTTTGTTCTTGCTGTTTAGTGCTCTGAGAATCATAGTGCCCATTTAGCTGGTTGGTGCTAACAGAGGCTGTTACAGCTCACCGCTTGAGCTGGTCAAGAGTTAATTCCTTAGATAAGGTCTGACTAACCCTTTTTCTTGTTGTCTGATGTTGCATTTCTGATACCTGAAACGTTACAGCTCTTTCCTTGCTGGTTACATACTAGCTTGTTGGTTTTGCACTGTTGGTCTTTCCATGCTGCCTTGGTTGTGCTTGGTATTTGTATATGTTGAATTTCAACTTTCCCTTTCGCCTGTTGTTTGATAGCCAGCCCCTTTAACTTGAAGGTGTAACAGGCTAATTAATCCCAGCAGGGAATAGGTGAGACTTCTGGGGTCTTGGAGGTGCTAGATGTCTCAGTGGGATATCTGTGATCTTCCAAGATAGTGGCAAAAACTCCATTATACAGTAGATCAACAGTAACAAAGCACTGTCTTTGGGAGCTTCTGTAGAATCTGTTGATATAGTGTTGGGGGACAGCCTTGGTCAAGCTCTTGACCCCTAGTGAAGAATTATTTTCCCAGAGGCAGCAGCTGGGTCCTTTGCAGACAGCCTTAGGAGAAAGCTGGGTTGGAATGAGCCCAGGAGACTGGACTTTTCTCCTTTTGTTTGGCATATGTAGAGAGGAGCTTCCTTAGCATGGAATTAAACATGTTCTCTGGTGGGTCCCCTCACAATTCATGTGCTGACATTACCAGGGGGGCTGTTGGGAATCATCACTCAGAGGTTATTAAGCCCAAACATAAGAAATCTCTTCTGTTGGCCAAAGCAGGGTAGTTCAGTTCTGTCTCCTTTGTGTTCACAGGAATGACCCATGAAGATATTGTGCAGGAATCAAAGAAGTACTGGCAGCAGATGGAGGCACATGCCAGCAAACCAGCCAACAGCATGGTAAGTAAAGTGCATCTAGGGCTTGCAGCCTGGTTTTGCTCACAGGAGTTCCAGCCCTTTCCCTTTCTCCTTCTCACTGCTGCACCTGATAGGTCTGAGGCAGACCAGGCTTGCCATTGAGGAGGAGGCCAGCTGAGAGCTTTCCTAGTTGCTGTGCTGATGCTGAGCTTTGTTCCTTGTCTTGGAGGTTTGTTATCTGCACTGTTCCTTGGTGGGGTGAATGCTTCACGACTAGGAGGGTGACACACAGAGAGTGGTGCTTCCTGTGACACCTTACTAGTGAAATTGGAATATTCTAGGACTGTGGCCACACAGAGTGTGGACCAAAGGTGTCCTGCTGCCCTTTAGTGGCCAAGGGATGATAGAGCAGTTTGAAGGACTCTAAGAAATGACTTGTGATCCACAGGACTGATGTAAATGCAGGAGTGGGTGGAACTTTCAGTCCAGGTGCTCTTGGGGCTGGGCAGAGACCTTAGTGGTGCTTTACCAGGAGAAGGCTGTCAGCTTTGCCTTTCTTTTGCCACCAGTCTCTCAGTGTGGAAGAGGGTGCCTCTAGCTGCACTCTCCAACACTGCCAAGAACTTTCCCTGCAGAGGTGTGTTGTAAGCAAAAGGTACTTCTTTGTTTACTTTATTCCAACCTGTTGGCTATGGGCAGTGCTGCCTTAGTCTTTTTTTTTCCCCAAAGAGGAGTTCTGTGGAAGCAGAGCCCGCCCAGTGAGGATGATTCCCAGCCCTAAGGTTAACTAAATCAGTTTTTGCCATTAAATCAAGGAGGTTTTTTGTTCCTTAATTACTTTCATAAAATATATCTGACGAGATGAGAAACTTCATGCCTCCTAGCAAGCTCTCAGGCGTAGGAGCAATTCTTTCCCCTGGAGAATAGCAGGGAAGGTGTTGTGAATCCTTTTTATTTCCATTTGACAGCTCTCTTTCCCCTTGTGAAGACCTGAGTTCACCACCCCTTGGTCTATGCCTTACTGTCAAAGCAAGGGTGTTTCACCTTTGTCTAGGACCTGTCACCCAGGAGTCCCTCTGCAGAGACCAGTACTGAATGCAGTCTGTAAGCATCCTGAAGAGGTGTTTTATAGGAGAGGGATCTGAGTTACTCATGTGGTGTGTAGCAGCAATCCCTGCCCCAAGAATGCAGTCTAGAGATTGGTTCTCTCCTGCCTGCTGTGCATCTACCTGCATTTTCCAGAAAGCTCTGTCTTGCCATTCTCTGTGCATAAGGAGGGGGTAAAAAAAAAAAGGATAGATGGACAGCTGTTTTCCTATAAAGCCTTGCAGCTTCAAATTCACATTTGTCTGGAGGTGCTGCTCTAGGAAGAACGAGCTGTACAGGAGGAATAGTCAGAGCATGTCCTCTGAAGCACGTGGGATCTGGATACTGAGTGAGGGTTCCATTTCTGGCTGCTGGGGCTTGCAGGGGGCAGAGGATCAGGAGACGAAATGCCAGAGCCTGCTGCATCAGGGGATGGGCAGACAGCTACAGTTTCTGGGCCCTGTGGGCAGTGTTAGGGCAGATAGCCAGTGGCAAAATCTAGTTGTGTCCTACAAATGCCTGTCACAGAGCCAGACTGCACCCTCCACCCTTCCAGGGTGCGGAGGTGAAGCAGCAGCTGTGTCGGTACAGTCAGAAAATGCCTGCCAGTGGCACCACCAGCTGTCTGTAGGGATTGGCAGCCTGGCACTGGCACTGGTCAGGGAAGCAGAGTCAAGTCAGTCAGATGCATGTGTTTGCAAATAGCAAACCATGGCTTTAGCATCAGCACGTCCTCAGCCAGAGAACTGTGCTTTGGGATGAGACCCTGGCTTGCTGCCGAAGACCCTGCGGGCAGGACTAGCTATCTGTTGAGAGATGTTTATTTTTGCCATTGTGTTCTCCTGTCCAAGCAGGCTAACGTGACTCAGAGTTTTCTCAGCGTCCTTCCAGCTTTCAAAGTTGGCTGCCTGGCAAAGACAACTTCCCAGGAGTGCTGTAAAAACAGACACCTCCTTCCCACCATCCCATGTGATCCACTCTCACCCCAGTGCCCGCTGGTCAGCGGAAGCAAAGTCACTCCAGGGGATTTTGCTGCAGTTTTGTCACAGCTGCCAGTTGGACTCAGTTAGTGGCTGTGGCTATCCAGTTGTGGAGAAAAGAGGCAGGCAGCACACAGGAGTCCAGTAGCTGTGATGATGCAGGTCAGGAGGCTTAACAAGAAATGAAGGATGAAGATATACAGTGTGCTAAGCACCTGCCGGGAATTTTGCACTTGGCCCCACAAATTTGGTCCCACAGAGGCTGCTGTAGGAGTGGCTGCAGATTGAAGAGGCAATCAGCAGGAAAGGCTGTTGTAGCTGGATGTCCTCCCATCACATCTCTGCGATTTGAGGGGTTGTAACCATCATTTTTTCTGCTTTTCAAGGGCTGATTTGTTTTTGCCCCTCTAGTCAGCTGCAGAACCTCATGAAAGCTGACTTCAGAATTATTAATTTAAGCATGGAGAGGAAAGAAAAGTGTCTAAGAAGGGGTACTTGCACCTAAGTACAGCTCACTCAGTTATGTGACTTAGTAACCTGGGCTCCTCACATAGTCCCCTGAGGCATGTGGCTCCTCCAGAGAACATTTCAGTATTGCTGAGAGGGATTCCTGAAGCTGGGAGACAGGAGTGGCCGTGCTGGGGCTGTTGCTTTCTGCAGAGCCTGAAGTGGAGAGCTGTCGTGCCAAAGACTTTTATTTATTTGGTTGCCATGGTGTATAGCTAACACTATACTGTCTGGCTTCATAGCAAGGGGTGGTGCCATAGCCTGTGGCACTTTTGCCTGGCTTCGTCTGCTAGAGCCTCATGTGATATAATTTCCACACTGTTGGTTATCAGCAGCCTGCCAGGTATGTGTCTTGCCTTTACAAATACAGTCATGTAGCATTAACAGCAGCAGCTTTGATTTTTTGCTTGGCTCCTAATCCCCTGGGAGCATACATGCCCACTGGATTGATCAGCAGTTTGCATGACTCAGATGAAGAAATGCATGGGGCTTCTTTTGGTTAAGAATTTGTGGAAAAAGGAGCCCAGATTACCAGAACTATCTGAGAGACATTTTCTTTATCTCTGATCTGTTGTCCCTTCTGGAGCCACTCAGTTTTTACTTTTGCTGGGTCAGTAAGTTTGAGCAAAGCTTCTTGGCTCTCCTGAGAGATCTGTCACCAGGAGGAAAGCACAGGCCTCATAAAAGGAAATATGCCAGCAGTGCCATTTTGTTACCTTAGGTCTTTAGGTTTGATGGATCAGTAGTGAGCTGTAGTGTAATTTCCTTTGGAGATCAAGTGCAGGTTAAATCTACTGTTCAAAGGCTGAACATCTGAGAGGGAGGCCCATTGGGGGTTCCTTGGTAGCCCAGGTCTCAACTGTGCTCATCCCACAGCCGGCCACTTTGATGTGTTCTTGGTGGTCACCAGCACAGGTGAATGAATCGTGTTCTGGGAGCCACTGGAAAGGCTGTCTTGTAGATGAACAGGCCAGAATCACTGCTGCTTTTCAAGAGCCATGCCGGTTATCTGGTAGGGTCCTTTTGCTGGGACATCAGAGCACTGATGGCCTCTTGTAGTCAGCACAGGCAAAGGTCAGCTTACTAGTCAGCTTTTCACAGTGACAGGAGACCTTTTATATGTCAGCACTGCTTCTCCAAAAGACTAGGTCTGGAGGATGCAGAGTGATAGTCAATAGCTGATGTGGCGTTTCCTGGGAGATGCTTTGATTCTGCATTGCCTGTGCTTGCTGTTTTCCCTTTGCCAGGGGATGCGCACAGGGTCCACACCACTACTAATCAGTTGCTGGCAGAAGCCTGCTCTTCAGGGACATGATTTGCATGTCTGCTTATTGTGAGATGCTCGGGGTTAGAAGTCAAGGCATGGCAGGTGGGATGGGCTGTTGATGCAGTTGGCAGTCAGAGAACTGTTTTACTGGTGCATGACCTTTGTGCTTCATGGCTAGCTTGATGACCAGGCTGTTCTCTTGTACTGTCACATACTCCCAGGCCCACAGGTGCTGGTATGCACTTGGGTTTGCTCTCTGGTTTGGAAATTAACTGGAGACACCAGCCTCATGTCTTCCAGTGGTGATACAGAATGCAAACGGCTTTCCAGGGATTTGCTCAGAACACATGAGGCAGCAGTGATATGGGACTGGCTCCTTTTTTTTGTTCTTTCTCCACAATCTGTTAGTCATAATCCCAAAGCAGCCTTCTCATAGTGGGGTCAGTAAGTTTAGTGGCTGAAAGGATGTGAAATGCGTGCATTGTACCTCTGTCCAGAGACTGTGATTAACTACTTGAGAAACCCAGTGCAGAGGAACTGTGAGAGATGGAAACCTGCCCAGAAATGGCTTGGAAGGATATCATATGCAAGAGGACTCAGCTCTGACTTCTTTGTGTCAAATCTTAGATGTGACATGAGCCTCTTGGTCCAACAGCAGGAGTGGTGGATCCTGCACTGTGGTATAGCCCGGCCTCCTCCTGAAGGGGTGTTCTCTTGGCTGTGTGACCAAGCTCTCTCCACAGGCAGTGAGGAGGACATGGATTGCCTTCCGTATGGGGAACCAGGGATAAGTGCTGGGGAAGGTCTCACAGAGCTTGTCAGTACATGCAGATAGGCTGCAAGGGTTTTGCAGTCAGACCTGGTCAGTGCTGGAAGCTGCCAGGCTGTCTGTTTTGGCCAGACGTCAAAGCCCAGGAAATCATGCTGAAGCAAGCAGTGGTTTTGGCCCTGTCTGGTATCTCAGTGGGCCACCAGCTAATACTGGCAAAGGAGAGTTGGGCTGTCTCTGATTTAATCTGGCTTGTCACTGGCACATGGCCGTGCGGGGAGCTGCCAGCATCTCTGTGGCAGGTTTGGGTTGTGCATTCTGGCTCTCTTCAACTGAGACTCTGCTTCTTTTCCCCAGGCTTCTCCCCGGACTCCCATGTCAAGCACCTTTGACCTCCAGATGAAATTCGTGTGTGGCCAGTGCTGGAGGAATGGGCAGCTGGTGGAGCCAGATAAAGACCTCAAGTACTGTAGTGCCAAAGCCCGCCACTGGTGAGCAACGCAACCTTCTCTTTCCCCAACCCCTCTTCAAGCATTCCGCTTCTTTTTAAACTAGGTTCCTTGGCTTTTTCATCGCTTTGGTTGCTCTGCTCTGATGCATGTCATATCTGTTTGCACCTCTCAACTCCTTGGGACCCATGAGAATGTTCTGTGTGATAGAATCACTGAATCATAGAACAGTTTGGATTGAGAGGGACCTTTAAAGGTCTTCTAGTCCAACCCTCCTGCAGTGTTCAAGGGCATCTTCAACTAGATCAGGTTGCTCAGAGCCCTCTCCGGCCTGACCTTGAATTTTTGCAGGGATGGGGCATCCACAACCTCTCTGGGTTGTGCCAGTGTTTCAACACCTTCATCATAAAAAGTTCCTTCCTTATCTTGTCTGAATCTACCATCTTTCAGTTTCAAGCCATCACCCCTTGTCTTACAGGCCCTACTGAAAAAATTGTTCCCATCTTTCTTATAAGCCCTCTACAAGAGGAATATTGGCTGGGAAGTCACTGTTGGGTCCTGGAAACTGTGGCCTGTCTCACCCAGGCAGCCTGGCAGGATAGGATGGAAGGGTTTATAGGACTTCTCTTCCCATAACACAAGCCGCAAAGGCACAGTACAGCATCCTATTGCAAATGTAAGACTTTTGTTGAAGAAAAGACAGAAGCAGCAGTTTCTGGGGGAAGTGAGCAGGTGAGCATCCTGAAATGGGAAAAGTAACACCTCTTTATGCAGCTGCTGAATAGAGCTGGGGGTTTTGCCCAGGGTATCTCCTGGTGATCACTTGCTGGAGCTGCAGGAAGATTATTGCTTTCTGGCACCTGTTCATAAGACAGTGCTTGTAATGACTTGCACTTCTATTGCACCTTTCAAGCAGAAAATATTCCCTAGTGTTTTTCACAGATCTGATTGCACAAAAATTGTCTGTGGTGGAGGGTGGAATGCAGCTGTTTAGTAATCCATAGTGATGTCATGTGAGATTTGGGAGAGATTTTTGTGGCTTTATGAGAAGAGATACCCTAGAAATAGGTAATATGTACAGGGAGAAGTCCTCCTAAAATGCCTTTCTTGTAGCTTCTCCATCACAGATGTGCACACCTAGGAGCAACCAGACAGCGCAGGGACAAGCTGGACAGCAGGATCTGGTCATCTCTTAATATTTAGGGGTCTCTGAGGTAAAGAACCCTTGTTCTGCTCTTTCTTATGCCTCTCTTGATTTATTCTCTCTTCTGCAGTTGGACAAAGGAACGTCGTGTCCTGCTGGTCATGTCCAAAGCAAAAAAGAAGTGGGTGTCTGTCCGACCACTGCCTTCCATCCGCAACTTCCCACAGCAATATGATGTAAGCCCCATGCCCAGCGTGGCCAGGTGCCCTTTCCCTTTCCCTTCCACCATGGTGCAGTGCTTTGAGGGCTGCTTCCTTGCAGACTTGACAGGGAGGCAGGCACATGATGGCTGAGATGGGAGGTAAGGACAGGCTGATGGCAGCAAAACACATCCAGCAAAAAGGTGGAGCAGAAAAAGGAGCAGCACCCATTTAAACTGCTCTGTGCACACATGCGAGTTTTTGATGTTGCTGTTAATGCATAACAAGAACTGTCAGTGCATCTCTGGCTGGCACAGGGTTTGAGAATGAAATATAAGTCTCCCCTTAAGTCGGGGTTTCTCAATGTGTGTGAGAGGCGAGATGCTTAGGAGTAGCCAGTTCCTGCCTTTGCTGTGGCTGGGCTGCTCTAGGTTGTGAAACTTGCTCACAGTGGATTTTGAAAGCAAAACTAAGAACTCAGCTAAAAAGCCACGTGGTCTGAGGAAAATTACAGATATCCAACTTCCAACCCCAACCCCAAATGTGGTAATAGATGGTTTTTCTCTTCCTTTCCTTTCCTTTTTCCCTGAAAGGAAAAGCTCCTTCCCCCTAGCCTATGTATGCTATGTCCTCCTGGGTTGCCTGGACTGGGGGAGAAGGGACGATCAGTAAATATGATGCTTGGAAAGCTTCTCGTTTTTTCTGGCAATAATGCTGTTTGTAGCTGTGAGGTAAAGTTGTGTGTGCACTAGTGGTCTAAGAAACTTGTAAGGCCACTCTTCACTCACTTGGAGATTGCTGGAGAATGAGTCACCTTTGGGGACCAGTAGTTTGACCAGCAGGAGACAATATGGGGTTAACCCAGATTGCTCCCTGCTGTCTTGCCCTGTACCTGCTCCCAGTCACATGTGGAAATGGAACTGAGCTACCTGCATGTTTATGGCATCAGGAGATTGAGGAAAAGAAGCTTGAGTTAATGATGTATGAAGTGTCCTGTTTGCAACCTCTCCCATGTGCAATTTAATGCCCCACCTGGTTATTGAACCCACTTTCCCCTCTAGCAAGGAGTGTTCATGCTGATACTAAATTTTTCTCTCTGTCTTCTAACAGTTGTGCATCCATGCACAGAATGGCCGGAAATGCCAGTATGTGGGCAACTGCTCCTTTGCCCACAGCCCTGAGGAGAGAGACATGTGGACCTTCATGAAAGAAAATAAAAGTGAGTGGGGGAAATGAGGGCCAGAGAGTTTGGGGAGAGGTAAGAGGACATTTGGGCAGTGGATGCAGGATCTGTTAAGACATACTCTGGACAACAGAGACAGAGCTGGACAGGGCTGCCCCCATGAGCTTAGGTGGGATTATGGGGCAGGTCTGTCTGCAGTAATTTAGAGCTGCTCTTTTGCTAAATATGCATAGTGCATTGGTCTCATGTCTTGTTTTTCTGCATTGCTGCCCTCTCTTTCTGCAGCACTTTTGAATCCACCCTGTGCTGTCCCTCCAGTTAACTGTAAAGTCCCAGGACTGGCTCCATGTGGAGCACTGCCAAAGCACCAGTCCTGACCTGTAGCTGCTCCTGTATCTCTTTTTGTCTGTCTTCTATCTGCCTTGGCTTTCTTGCCTTCTTCTCCTCCTATCCCTTCCTCCTGGGCTATGGCACTCCCTGCTCATGGCATTGTACTCAAAGGGGTGGAGATGAGATTCTGAATGAGAAAATCATTGAGTGGTGACTCTTTGGAGGAGCTTGTCTGTATTTAATTATGCAGGCTCCCAGCTTACCTTCTGGGGGATAGTTCAGGGGTTGCCCATGTCCTGGATGGCCACCTCTGGCAGCAATCCTTGTTTATTCAGGCCAACAGCAGGCTGGGGAAAAAGGACCAGCTGTCCAGGTGCTCACCTGCCTCTCTGGGAGATGCTGGAAAGCCTAAGGGATTTCAGACCTGCCCTGAGTTTGCTTTATGATTCTGTGGAGGGTCTTTCTCTCTGCTGGGCCAAACTGTTAATTGTTACAGTTGAAATCATTTTGTTGCTGAGGCCTTTAGAGCACATCAGACCAATCTGGATGTGTTTACTTAAGCACAAAGGTGAATCTTCTAAGGAAAATGTTGTTTCAGTTTGGGGGAATTTGCATTCATTATCCCTAATTGCCTCGAGTTCCTCAATTACCCCTTTAGCAAGGAGTAAACCACAAATGCATCGAACTCAGAGCATCCTATTGGTATCTGCAAACCTGTGTTTCCATAGGCTCTCTCAGGAGCTAGTCTCAGAAAGGCAGATGTGTGGTTAAAGCTTCTGCCTCAAATTTCCCTTCCCACAAGTATGCTGAGTGGGTTTTAAACCAAAAGCCGAAAGAGACAATGACTGCAGTCCTCTGGGCAGGTTTTGAACTTGGATCAAGCTGTCATTAGGTCTTTCTCCCCTCCTCAATGCTTTCTCTCCTCCTCCACATTGCTTAAGCAATGTGGCCAACTCACTTAAGGGTTCTCCACCCTCTCTAGCGCTGAGGATTAAGCTTGAGCATAGAGGAAAGGGACAGATCTGAAACCAGCCCCTGCCTTAGCTTCCTGGCTGGAGTGAGAGGTCTTCTGAGGCCAAGCAGAATCAGGTCTGATGGAGAATCATCTTGTGGGGTGAATTCCATGAAGGTCTTGGGGAACTTTCCCACCTTCCTGAAAGTTTTGAGTAGCTGCTCAACTGATAGAAGACATCCCCCATACCAGGTGGTCTGTTGTGAATTTGGTTCCTCGCCACAGGAGTCTCATCTGAGGAGGTGACATGGGGCCTCCCAGGTACACACCTTCAGTCTGGTGCTGCTGCACAGGCAAGGGGAGGGAAGGGCTGCCCCAGTGTTTGTCCTTTTGTTGTAGTTTGTGCACGGTGTGGGAGGTTGTCTGAGTGACTTAATGAGTCTCCTTTGTGCAGTACTAGATATGCAGCAGACCTATGACATGTGGCTAAAGAAACACAATCCTGGGAAACCTGGAGAGGGAACACCACTCACCTCGCGAGAAGGGGAGAAACAGATCCAGATGCCCACCGACTATGCGGACATCATGGTAATCAGCTGATCTCTTGTCCTTCATTCTACCTCCTCCTCCTCAGTGCTGACAGCGCTCCAGGTGTGAGCAAGCAGGGACTGCATTGCTCTTCTGGAAAAGAGCCTGTACTAATGGAGGTTGAATGGATGGCTTGAAGCAGCACAGCAAGGGCAGTGCAGCTGAGACAGGAAGAGATTGACCTGGGGTCAGCAAGGCTCTGCAGTGGCTTTTTTGTTAATCCTCAAGTCATTAGGAGTCTACCTTAGATTCTCTTTTGTGTGGGCTCAGCCTCTCTCCAGGGTTCCTGCCTGCTCCTGGGCAAGCTGGCAAAGCCATTGCAGGCCTATCAGAAAAGGAAGGAGCTTGTAGAAGAGATGGGTTGGGAGCACAGAGGCCTGGGAAAATTAAAGGCAGATGTTTCTCCTTGGTCCAGAGATGGTAGTGGTGTAAGGGTCTGTGCTCCTGAAGAGTCTTGCATTGCCTGTGCACCTGGGGAACTGCAGTGAGATTGTGCTTGGGCCATCAGTAGGGGCAGGGGGCCACGTCAGTACACTGAGATGCCCTGTCCCCTGAGGCTGTTTGAGTCATAGGTAGATGCTAACAGAGCATCTCCTCAGTTTCCCTTTAGTGGAAGCACAGTTTCCTAAAGATGACATGGCAGAGAAGTGTGAAGGGAAGTCGTAGATGAGTGGAGCTTCCAGGATGCTCTGGAAGGAGAGGGGCCAAGGCAGTGCCAGCACAGGGAAGGCGGATGGGTGTGAATGTTAACACGTTGACTGGCCTTTTGCCCTGTGTGCACTGGTTAGATGGGCTACCACTGCTGGCTCTGCGGGAAGAACAGCAACAGCAAGAAGCAATGGCAGCAGCACATCCAGTCAGAAAAGCACAAGGAGAAGGTCTTCACCTCAGACAGTGACTCCAGCTGCTGGAGCTACCGCTTCCCCATGGGCGAATTCCGGCTCTGTGAAAGGTACAGTTGTCTCATCTCCTCCTGTGATGCTGCAAGGACAAGGTAACAGGTCCAGGGCTTCTGCCATCCCTCCTCATCCTCTCACAGAGTTCTCAGAGAATTCTGCATGGAGGAGGAGTGGGATGAGATGACAGGTTTGGGTTACAGTGAGGCTGCTGTTGGATCCCAGAGCTGCTCAGCCACAATATTGAGGAATAGAAGTACACTTCTGAGCATGTGTCTTTAGAAAAGGAGAGCAAGCTTCATGTCTGCCCCTGTGCCCTCCATAGCCAGGATGCTCTCAGCTCTCAGGCTGCTGAACAGTCCACTTGGCCTAGTGCTTGGGAGAATCCCAGGTGCCTTATTAAATGGTTTGAATGCCTCACACCCTCTGAATCAGCACCTTGAGGTGCCTTGAGATGGTTAGAAATGCCATTTTGATTAGAAAGAAAGCTCTGTCTTTTGTGGTGGTTACCTGGCATTTCCTCTCTTGTGCAGTGGGTTTCTCCTCATCCCTGCTGGTCCAGTTCCAGCTCACATTGTTTTGTGCTCTTGATTAAATCCCCTCATAGTCATTGCTCTTTTCGCTGCTCTGTTTTGTGCTCTTGATTAAATCCCCTCATAGTCATTGCTTTTTTCGCTGCTCTGTTTCTGTTCCCAGCCTCTCTTGCCTTTCCCACTGCATGGGTTTGTAGAATTGTCTTGCCCTTAAAAAGGAGAGTTCACAGCATGTTTCGGTGGGCCCTGGTCGAGCATCCCAGACAGGGAGCTTGAAACCCTGTCCTGGAGCTGCCCTCTTGACTGGACTTCTTGTGCTGGCAGGTTCCAGAAGAGCAAGGCCTGCCCTGAGGGAGAGGAGTGTCGCTATGCCCATGGCCAGGACGAGCTGACAGAGTGGCTGGACCGGAGGGAAGTGCTGAAACAGAAACTGGCCAAAGCCCGCAAGGACATGCTGCTCTGCCCCAGGGACGACGACTTTGGGAAATACAACTTCCTATTGCGGGATAGCGTATAGTATGGGCAGGGGGAGCCTGTCAACTGCAGAAACATTGGGTGGGTTTTCCGAGTGGCAGTAGCAGGGAGAGTGAGATCTGTGTCTCGCAAAGAGAACTTTTTCTTTTCTTTTGTTTTAAGATTATGAGACGATGATTTATTAGTGGTGAATGAATTCGTGAATTTGATTCTCCTTGGCCAGCGAACATCGTGCTCACTGAGTTTGTGATCCATCTTTTCTTCTTCCTTTCCCCCAAATTCTCCTTCCACTCCATCTTTTTGTTTTCAGTGTCCATTCAGAAGAATTAATTCATTTTGTACTGGACTGCAAAACAGAATTTCTCCTTGTGTCATTATTTTGTCCTTCAGTTCAGGGTACGACTACAAAGATCTGGAGAACAGAGCTGAGAGAAAGGGCCAGAGAAGTTGTTGATGCCCCATCCCTGGAAGTGTCCAAGCCCAGGTTAAATAGAGCTCTGAGTAACATGGTGTAGTGGAAGGTATCCTTATAAATGGCAGGGAGATTGGAACTAGGTGGTTTTTAAGGTCCCTTCCAACCCAGGCTGTTCTGTGATTCTATGATTTTATGACATCTGGTGAAAAGATGACCATGAATTTCACGTGCTCCTTCTTCAGTGCTGCAGAGCAAACCCCACTTACCCTGCTGCAGCCATCCTGCTCTCCTTGGAGTTCAGTACCAGAAGAATTAGGAATTGAGATGCCAAGAAGGAAGACCACTAGATCTGGCTTAAAACATCTAGGCTTAATATCCTGCTGTCTGTATTGCCCTGAGGCATCAACTGGTGCTGAGGAGGATAACAGCCCTGTGGTGTAACAGTGCAGGTAAAAGCAGCAAAGTAATGAAACTGCTTGCGGCAGCAGGAACTGTGTTGTTTCAGATTTGTTCAGACTGTTCAGCTGTACCCAGAAAGCAAATTGGTGACTCTTCTTTAGACGTCTTTCTCAGTGTGTGGCAAGTATTCGGGGTAGATAGATTTGGGTTTGTTTTTTGGATGGTGTGACTGGTGCAAGTAAGACTGAACTCATCTAGAAGGTGGAGTCTGTGACACACTCTCTGTCACCGTAATCCATGCAGCAGTATCAGTCAGAAGAAAGGCTGACACCAAAAGGAGCCTGTGTTTGTTTCTGTGTTGAGTTGCATCCTGAAGAGAGGGAGGGAGATAATGGTATTCCCTTCTTATTCTTTAAATTATGTGTGCTTCTGGTTACATAGAGCTGTGTTTTTCCCTGCACTGCCAGAACTGGGTGGGAACCCATTTAAAAGGACACCATGGAACAGCATGATAGGGTGATATTTAGCTGACAGGAATCCAGCTGGAAGCATTTACCAGCACCAGAGGTCCAGTTCCCTTCTCCTCCGAGCCAGGGCAGGGAGTTGCAGATGCACAGTGTAGCCAGGCTGTGACCCAGGGCAGGGACAGTGGTGGAGAGTGAGTGGCACAGTGGGACCCCAGCCATGCGCCTGTCCTGTCCTGCCTGTTGTATGCCATGATGGGGGAACCAGTGATGCTGAGCTCTGGGCCAGGATTTTTTGCTTTTATAGCAGCAGCAGCAAGAGGCAGTACTGCTCTGAATACCAGCCTTGTCCTTTCTGGCAGTCTCTTCCTATAAACAGTAAACATGTGTCCTGTCCTGAGCTTCCCTCTCCTCTCTTCTGCAGTCCAGCTGTGCTTTGCAGTTTTGCATGTAGGGATGGCAACATCTGCTCAAACACAAGCACATCTCCCTCCCAGCCTTTGCCAGGGATGTCTTTTTAATACAGTATCCCTGGACAGCAGTCTTGGACCCCTTGGGGCTGGCAGTGCTTTATCCATGGAAAATACAATCTGGCCGTAAACGCCTTGGTGCTTTGGCATTCTGGGTTCCCTTCTTTCCTCCCTGTTCCCATATCCTTGGGGTTCACAGCTGCAGGAGACATGAGATGGGGAAACTGTGGGATGCTGTTGGGGCAGCTGTGACCTTTCTAAACCAGCCTTCAGGGAGGTGCTTTGGCTCCACTGGGATAGTTACAGTCCAGTTATGGAGCAGAGTGATCTACATGCTACTCTGGGGTCTTTCCAAGAGAGACTTGTGCTCTTAAGTAAACTGAATGTGCCTTTGCACTTTGAATCGTTTAGATTGAAAAAGAACTCAAAGATCATCAATCGTTTGCCCTGGACTGCCAAGTCCCTACACTAAACCATGTCCCCAAGTGCCACACCAACACGTCTTTTTAAATACTTCTGGGGATGGTGACTCCACCACTTCCCTGGGCAACTCAACCACTTCCCCACAGAGCTTTTTTTCTCTCCCTTAAAATGTGGATGGTAGTCATTGGTTTGGTATGAGCAATATCAGACCTGGCAGTTTTTGAGTGGTCAGGTGCTGTATTTTCTCCTCTGTCCTTTGTGGTAGCTGTCTGGATCATGCCTTCTCCTGGTCATCCTCGTGCTCAAGTGGTCAACTTTACAGACAGAGATGGGAGAAGGCAGGCATCAGCTGCTCGGTTATCTTGTTCTGCTCTTCTTGGGCAGAGGCGCCAGGAAAGGAAATCTGGATCAGGGAACATTGGAATATGTTTTTTATTTTTAAAACAAACTTGCATCTCTACTGTGGCTCTAGCGTTCGCTGAGCTGTGATTTCTCATACGAGGACCTGTTTAGGTTACAGAGTGGGTCACCATCCCCTCTCCCTGTCTCTGCAACGAGAGCCAAGCTGCTCAGCGGGGTTTCAGAGGTTCAGGCTGGGGCCGAGGCAGGGAGAGGGAGAGCATGTGTGAGGTGAGGTGAGGTGAGGAAGGCCGACAGTCATAAGGGTTGCGTTGAGTGTCTCTTTTTGTTTTCCCTGATATGATAACCTGGTCTGTGGTGTTGCAGTACTTTGTCACCAGACTTGTTTTAGTGTGTATATATGTGACCCCTCCCATGAAGCATATATACACAGGTATTAAATATATCTCTCTATATAATATTATATGTGTGTGGTATCAAAGGAATCTTTTAAATGAGGGTAAAGGAAAAGGACTCGGGCCAGGAAATGCAGCATCTCCAGTTTAAATATGAAGACTTTTATTTGGCGTAGGGAATGGGAAATTACAAAAGAGGGAAGGGTTTTATATAGATAGGTATAAATTTTGAGATGGGACAGGTTTGCCTGTTCACATTTTTGAAACCCCTTAGGATGTCCTCACAGTCCCATCTCAGTGAGAGAGTATTATACTGCTAGCCAGTGAGTAAAGTTTTCATGGCAAGGCTTTGCTTATATTATTTAAAGGGACATTGTGAGAGGCAGGAAGTTTCACACTTGACTTCCCAGGCTTACTTTATGAAGCCAAGAGGGTTTTCTTCAGCACATGTGCTCTCAGCAAAACTGCTCAGTGCTCGCAGCTCTACAACAGATAAACCACAAGCTGTAGGGCTGCTTTAGGGGTGTGTGTTCACAAGATTCTGTGGTAACTCTTCTTTATTCATGTGAGAGAAGAAAACTCTGCAGCACAGAACAAAATGTGAGGGTTATTAACAAGAGAAGTGATGTTTTAATTTTATAACGTTAGAAGAAAATCTCATATCCTGTAAAATAATCACAGACGTTCACACAGAGCAGAAACTTGTTAAATGCTGAAGGACTTAGTAAAAACCTTTTCCCCAGTTCTTTGGTAGGGACAGAGATTTAGGTGACATTGGCATTGGAGTTAACCTGGCCTTTACAGGGGGAAGTGAAAAAAAACCACAACAGAAAATACCCTACTTAGCCTGTATGAAACTGTATGTCAAAAATGGATGGGTTTTGGCAAGTGAAAGGAGAAGACAGCGAGGGGATGCTGCAGTTCTGAGTTGGGTAGTAATGATTTCGAGTCCTTTAATATGTCTTTGTATTAATATAATTTAAGAATACCACGCTTTACTATTAAAAAAGAACTTAGTATCTTTCATAAGGTATAGTATCAGGATAATAATGTAGATGTTTTAACAACATTTTTGTTTTTGTTCTTAAATAAAGAAAAAACCAAACTTGCTTCTTATAGCCTTTGTAATAGAAAATAAAAGTGTGCACTTTAAACTGTCTTCTGATGCAGTGTGTGTTTGTGTTTTTCAAATAGCCTGCAAAGGGGTTTTATCTTGGTTTCGGGTTTCCCTGCTGTGAGGAGGGAAACAAAGGGAGCACATTAAACATTGGATCACTTTGGCTTTCACCCATCTTTAAGTATAATCTGCTGTTCTTCTTGCTGAGTGGAAAATTGGCTATATGTGTATAACAGATTATGCAGTTTTTCATCAGACACACAGTTTTTGTGAACTTCAGGTGTGTTTAAGGTTATTTTCTTCCCCAAAGTACCAAGAATCTGCACTCTGCATTAACATGTGGTTTCAGGTGTTTGGGTAACCTGTGTTTTGAAAGCTCCACTAATCGGGTCTTGTAACCACCTTCATCTAGAGGCTGTTCTGCTGTGTAGGCTGCTCTGTACAACTGGGTCAGCCAGTTCTTTGGCCTGCCAGGGAAAATGCCCCTAGCCCTACCCACCGAGTCACACACAGCTTGGTCCATAGGGAGCATCTGTGTACTTTATCCCTGGAGAGGATGCTGTGTGAGGAAGACTACACCTGGGGGAAGAGGTCGTCGTGAAAGCATTTATTAATAAAACTGGTTTCTTTATTGTTTGAATCCATCATGATGCAGATCAATCTGGAATCCTAAGGCAGACAAAGCTGGAGATGCCCTGTTACTGCTGTATAAACTGGTAGAGTGACTAGAAGGCCATATCCTGTCAGGCCTGAGGAGAGGAGATTTGTCACAAATCTCCCTGATGTGCCTCCATACAGACACAAGGACTTCTGGTCAAAGGAGGAGACACCTGAATACTTGCTTGTAGTGCAGGGGGAATGAGGAGACCAGTACACTTCGAAAGGGCATTGATTGAGTATGTATGATGTGAGAGACATTAGTTTTACATTCCAGAGATTGTTGAGGCTGTGCTGGCAAGAGTTGAAGGTAGCCTTTCCAGTCCCATGGAAACCAAAATTGTTAAATTGCAAGGCAGACAAAGCATGAAGAGAAAAAAGAGAGTGATTTCTTTGCAGGTTTGAGCCTCAGCTGTAAACCAGTGTTTCTTCATTGAATTAAACTTGTATTTGGGAGAGGCAGGGAAAGGAGTGGTGATTTCACTATTCAGATCCTCCTAGGAACTTCAGCAGTTAAAGAGACAAGGGGAAGAGTGCCAGGTCACCCATGAAGGATCCAGGCCTGATGGAGGATTGAGAAGAGCAGGGATGGAGACCCCTGAGAGCTGGGAGGAAGTCTTCATGCTCCAGACCATTAATGCCATCACACAGCAGCCTGGCAGAGGCAGTTTGCTGCACATGTGATTTCTAAGCAATCCTGTGACTGAGTCTGGCTGCCCACACTATAAAGAAATGTTTTTGGGCAGTGAGAGTCGGGGATCCAAGTGCTGTCATTCTCTTAACTGTGTTTGCTATTGTCATTGCAACCAGGAACAGGGCTGTGTTGTGGTGTGTCCTGTGCACAGAGAGTAGCAGAAAGTTCCTGTCATGCAGGAGTTGTAACTTGGGGAGGTGTGTTGGTCACTGCCTGGGGTGGAGGACACGGAGGAGGACCATGTAGAGCACTTGAGGGGAAAAACATGGGGCAGAAAGCAATGTGCTAAATAGTAAAAGATGCCTGGATAGGAGTGACTAGTGGGAGGGAAGTGGAGGAGGAAAGGCTGCAGATGCACCTGACTGGAGCACAGAGCTGTTTGGTGTGGGGCAGAAGAAGGTGCTGAACAGACATGGTTGGGTGCTATGGGGTGGCTCTGGGCAGAGGTCCTGGGGACACAGCTCTTGGGGCTTCCTGGAAAGCCATGGGCTCTGGCCAGGAGCTCTGAGCTGTGTCTCATCCAGCCTCACCCTTTCTCCCCAGGATGGAAGGAGACAGGACAGGACCTATCCATTCCAAATAACCTTTCTCCCTTCCCAGATGGATTGTCACCTCCTGTTTCTCTGCAGTTCCCCCTCCAGGCAGGAGCAGCAGGTCCTGGTATCCCCAGGACAGGAGTGGTGTTTCCTAAAAACAGATCCAGGTGCAGCAAGGACAAGAGCAGGAATCAGACCAAGTGAGAGCTCAGCTGACTCCTTTCCCATCACAACAGTCCTGTCCCTGGCAGCTCCCAAGATTACACCTTTCAGTGATGCTCCTCTCTGCAGTTTCTCTTATGGATGGCCATGCCCCAGAAAGCTCCTACTTTTTCCAAAGAGCCTCAGGAGGCACAGACATAGCAGAGTCCCAGGAAATAGAGTTATTCATAACCATCTAGATTGATCCTCTCAAAAATGACATTTACTCAGGGCTGAGATGAAAATCTCTAAACCCAGATGCCAGAGTAGATTGGCTTGCTTGTAACTGGAAAAACACTGAGCTCTGGAGGTGCTCTTTGGTGTAATTTTTTTGTTCTCAGTGGATTTCCTGTGTCTGCTTTAGCTGTGGGCTTCCAATAGTGCTGGAGCCCTCCAGGCAGATGGTCGGGAAGGATGAAGAGCTGCATAGTTTCTCTAATTGAATACCAAGGCACGCTCCCGTGTGTGTACCCCAGCAAAGCTCTGAGGCAGAGAGGGAAAGTCCTGCTTCCATGGGAGTGAGATGGCCTCAGTTTTTGTCAGCCAAATGTCTTAAGAATAATTGCAACACAGCTGGACATTGCCCCTGGGAACTGTAGTGGGGATTCAATACAGAAGCAGTGTTTCAAAAGAAGCTCTAGGCAGTCTGGATCTTCTCCTGTTCAAGACCATTTGTATCCTGGCTTTGGGGCATCAGCAGCAGCCAAACTGCCCAAGCTTTTTTAAAGATCAGTTGTTTTCTTTTGAGTTCTTACACTGTCTCTAGGCTCAGATGACTCCTCTATCTGTCCAACAAGCTCTGACCTCCTGGGCTATGATGCTGCGGAATCCCTCATCCTGTTGGGGGCCACATTGTTCCCAGGGGGTCTGAGTGAACCTGGGAAGGGGCTGGCTGAAGGACAGCCCAGGTTCTTACAGCCAGCCTCTTCATTTTGAGAAGGAAGCAGCCAGAGGAATGTACATCTTGCTGTCCCACCCAACGGTTTCCCATGGACCATGGCAGAGACCCAAAATCACTGCCCTTGGATTTCCCCATCCTGCTTTAAACCCCTTGATCTATTGCTACTTGTGGCAACCCCTGGGCTCCACCTCCTACCAAGGCTTGCTTGTTCAGATAGCTCCCAAAACTGTCTCTGCCCAGGCTCCCGGAGTGCTCCAGACCAGGGAAATGCACAAAGGCAGCTCTTGGTGTCTTCCTGCCCAGGGCAGCACAACTTCTGGTGAACCCAAGATCCTTTCTCACATTTTCTCTCTGCCTGGCACCTAGTTCTCTGGCAAATGTCACTTCGCAAGGGAAGGCCACATGCAGACAAACAGAGCTGTGGTGAGACCAGCTGCTATGTGAGAACCCCAAGAAGGGAGAGATGTCTTGGCGGGAGTGATGGGGAAGCAAAGCTCATTAACTTTTTGGCACACATTTTGGGGAATTAGTTTTCAGAAATCCTTTTGCCTCAGGCAGGAGGTGAGGCAGTTCCTTCCATTGAGGTTCACTGCTTGCTTGGGAGATCCTGGCACAGCTCCTCCACTTCGGGAGACAGACAAGCACACATGTGTACAGACATAGGCACGTGTATGCATGCAATACCCTGCTGGGGAAGGGGCAGCCCTTTCAGAGGTAGGAAGGGGGCTCAGAGCAAGGCCTCATCAAGTCTGCATATCTATGTCACACATTGCTACTATCAAAAGTACCCAAAGGGTTGCATGCCTGTGTTGCAGGCACCAGGCAGGGTCTTTAGCCAACCTAGAGCCCCAGTCCCACTTTTCCCACCCTCAGCTTTCCACCCTCCCATGCTGGCTTTATCAGTCATCTCACCTCCTTTTCTCTCTGAGTAATCTGCTGTGGATGCAGACACCCCTGTGGTCTGGCCACAGCCTTCCCTGCTGTTCTGGGTATCCATGCAGCTCCATAGATGTCTGTTGGCACTAGCAGCGGTATCTCAACCCCAAAGAAGGTAAGTTTGTAGGATGCGGTCCAAGCATCCTTTCAGAATGGCCATGGGGAAACTCAGCCTGCAGGCCACTGCCAAGGTAAGAAAAATTCCCTAACAAGCCCAATGCACTATGCAAAAAAATAGTTAAATCTGGAAGCTGTCAGTGGAGTGTGCAATTGTCCTAGGAACTAGTACAAGAACAAAAAGAAGTATGGGTGTCTGTAAAGAGGCAGTGACTGACCTCTGGCAAAGGGTTTGCTTGGATAAAAGAAGAAAGAGGAAACCACTTACCAAGCTGGGTTTGGTGCAAGAACCAAACCCTATGGGTGAGCCTGGAGCCTCCACGCAGACATTGAAGACTCGGCTTGATTTGTGGGATGTGCAACAGAAGACTTCTCATGTGAGGAGATATGTAAATTTCCAAATCATGGCTGTACTGCCAAGATGAGTGGTCTTGGTGACTGGGAAAAAAAAGACAAAAAGAAAGGAAAGTGTCTTGCTTCAAGAACAGCAGAATTTGCAAAGCTTCTGGAGATTTCTACAAGTTTTTCTGCTTATTTCCAGATTCACTTAAGGGAAGTGTCTGTCACCACAAGTCCCCTTAGTGCTGCTGGTTTCTGCCTGTCCCTTCACTATTGCCTGTGAGGGGCAGCATGTGCTTTGGGGTTTCACCACCAAAGTATGTGCCCCAGATCAAACAGAACACATAACAGCAGATTTTCTGTCTGGGGAGGCATTAATTCAACTTTCTTCTTCCTATCTTATCTTTCAAATAGAAATAGATAATTAAATTTATTTATCCCTTTGCCAAGGTGGGTAGCATGCTCTGGGGAGGGAGGGAGGGAAGGAGGAATGGATGGATGGATGGATGGATGGATGGATGGATGGATGGATGGATGGATGGATGGATGGATGGATATATAATACTGTTGTGTAGCTTCGTGTCCTTAGAAAATCAGACAAAATTGTTTTTTATTTTCTAAGAGGACACATTCCATTAGATTACCAAGCCAAGCTTTCATCTTATGGATGAAGCTGAGATAAGAGCAATTAGTAATAATAACCAATAATGCCTTTCTTCGGTCAAATGTCACTACTGCTGGTGGGTTCCCCATCAGCTGTGCTTTCAGATATGCCTGAGAAACAACAAAGTTCTCTTCTGTAATGGTGGCCTCAGAAATTGATGTGCAGCTAGGTGCCACCACCAAGGGCAAGACCCATAGCAACAATCTACTGGAGTTTCTGACTGAAGAGGCGATCCAGGTGTACCACTGGCTCTTGTTTTCCGTTTGAAGGTGGCTGCCAGCTGCTGGCAGGAAGGGAAACAGTGCAAAAGCAGCTCCAGAAGCGCTGTGGAATGGCCCTGTGAAGGAGTTGAAGGAGTACTCCTGGGGCTGAGGGAAAGATGACAACTTGGAGAAAGGCACAGAGAAGTCCCTCACCCAGCTCTTTATAATGAGCACAGCTCTATCAGAGGTCTGAATGTCTGAAACAATTATTTAGGGTCTTAAACTGCAAGGAAGGCTGTACCTACTGGTAACACCTCAGAAGCGGTGCTCTGTGGTTCCCAGTCCACTTTAGGCCTGACGGCAGACCTCCGTAGAGAGATCCTGCTAGAGACAGGAGTAAAATTAGAGATTTTAACAGAGGCATTTACATGCTATGGTGCCAAGAGAAGTATCTGAGCACTGCAGAAAGGCAAAGGGATTGGGGGGGATGCAAGGTACAAGAATTTGTTGCTTAGAAAAAAAGCACAAGTCTTTGGAATGGAGAGAGGGCATGGACCAAGGCAAACATTGAAGGACCTACACTCCTCCCCTCGGGACTGCTGAACACACTCCTCAGGCAAATTTGCTGAGAGGCTCAGTCAGCACTGCTCGCCAGTGTCAGTAGCTGCACCAGGAAACCTACAGAAAAGACACTGAAGAAGAAGACACTGGCCTCTGCCATTTAAATTGCTGTTCCTGGAGTTTGGTGTTTTCCATCATGTTAGGTAGCCCCTTCTGTGTGCCACCCATTTAGGGCCGGTATAAGCTGACTATGGCTGATGGAGTCTGTGGGGAAATGTGCTGTTAAGGACTGAGGAGGATTCTGAGTGATGGAACAAAGCTGCCGACAGCTCCACTAATGTTGGATCACAGCAACAATAAATAACCACTTGATCTGGTAACAGTGCACCCACCACAAGTGGTGCAATCTGTGGCCATGCCTGCAGCTTTCCAGAGCCAACATTTCCACTTTATTCGCTAAAGCAGTTCAAGTGCTCCGCTCTCCATGGGGGGGATACAGGGGCAAAGAGACATCCCCCACTGTTATGACTCTATTCCATAGCATGGTTTATGATTCCCTAGGGCTTGAAGACAGGGTGGTGTTGATGCATCCAGCTAATGATGTTACCCAAGCTCTTCTTGTGGGCAGGAGCTCATTGTTCAGGGATTCTGAATCACGAAGGACATACAGTGTTGGTAGACTTTGTGGACAAGGTAAACATGAAATGAAATATACGATCTCAGATGTCTAGACAAAAACGTAGATATGTTCGTTGCAGGCTAATAATTCAAACTGCTGAGTGACAATTTAGATGACCTTTAAGGTCCCTCCCAACCCAAACCATTCTATGGTTCTATGAATTTTGCCTGAATTAACTTCTGCATTTTCTGAAGCCACAAATATTAGTTAATTGCTGCAGCAGCTGCTGCAAAGTCCTTAGGTTTGCCCAGCTTTCAGAACAAGTTTGAGCCTGAGACAAAACCAGGAGGTCCAGCTGCACTCGGCATTGGACAGCTACCATATTCCCAGTCACTTTTTCTCACCATCCTGTGATGAAAAGCACAACTAGTAGCTGTCCCAAATATTAGTGGCAGGATTGAATGACTCCACTTCACTTGCTTTGGCCAGCCTGAATGGACTGGAAGATTTCAGGAAAGGACACAGACCTCCTGGCTAGCAGAGTATGCTCCAGAAAGGAGAGATGTGAGCCCTTCTCTTGCTCCCAGAAACCAGAATGCACTGATCATCTGCAGGGTCTGTCTGTTGGCTCCAGCTTTGGCTGAGTGGAGAACACCAGACAGCCTAGGGTTAGGATGGGACTGTTCTCCCTGAATGGCTTCACCACCAATGGTGGTGATTGGCTGTGTTCTTATGTTCCCTCCAGGAAATGAAGGGAGCAAACCGCAAGAGAAATACAAAGAGGTATTCCATAATTACAAATTGTACTAAAGCATCCATTGTGTGATTTATGAGCCTCATTAAATTGGGATCTAGATCACAAGGCTTCCGCAGCTACACCAAAATTTTCAACAACCACACCTGGCTAGGTGATTCTTTCCTTTTGGTTTCTATTGCATTAAATAAAATGCATTCCCTTATGGGACCAAACACCATGCTATCCTCTATCACTTTTTAGAACTCTAAATGCTGAGCTAGTGAAGTGCTTCACTTTAGGCACAAGGAAAGTCCTAATGACTTCACTGAGGCCACTTCCATGCTGACAGCCATTCATGGTTTTGCTGGGCTGTCCCCGATAGGTGGGGTTCACAGACCAGTGTAGGGATACCTACACTGTTAGGCTGAGCCTGGCAAAATGGACAGGAGCAAACTGAGAAATAAAGACACATCTGTTGTAATATCACACCCAACAGAAGAGGAGACAACAGCACGTGTAAGATGTTACTTCTCATGCCAGGTTCTGATAAAGAGGATCAGGCCTTTATCCTCCTGCCTCCAGTCCTTCCCTCCATGCTAAAAACTTCACTAATGGGAGAGAAGGGGCTTTGTGCGCTCAAGATTTTACCTAACCAGCTGTTATCAGGTTATTTGCAGGGTTCGTGAACTCTCTTGCTGTACATTGCTGCTTGGAAACTGTTGGCTTTTAGATAAAATTCTATGCCACTTAAGAGGAAAAATCTTGCATTTTGGGGATGATGCACAGTTGATAAGAAAGATGCCTGGTGCTGTTACTAGTACTGACTTAGGAGGGACACGCAGAAAGTGTTGCATCAGAGACGAGTAATGTTGCTATCTGCATCTCAGAGAGCTGAAAAGTTAGCAGGGAGATGCAGACAGCGTGTGTGGCAGCCTGTGCAGCTCGGAGCTCCTCAGAGCCTCCCGACAGCCCGAGAGAAGATCCCTTTGCTGTTGCGTTTAGAGCCGACGACATGTGTACCCCTGCACCTTGGGAAGGAAAAGGGTGCTGCCTTTGGAAAGTTAGATAACTGGCCCAGTTCTTTGCTGCCGGATTGGCTGGGAGAGGCCCTGTAAAACCACGCTGGCCAGCCGCCCGGCCCAGCCCTGCAAGGCTGCAAGCTATTTCCACAATTGGCCACTTCAGAGCGGGAGAGGGGGAGGTGAAGACAGCCAGGCAAACTGCATCTCCGCCAGGCTGCTTCCCTTCCTCCTTGTTTTTTCTCAGCCAGAGTAGTTTGGCAAACCCACTCTGGGTGCCTCCGAGCCCTTCTTGCAACGCTCAGGCAAGTGGAGCGTAGCATTGGCGTCCAGGCACCTGGCCCTCCCTTAGCCCTGCTGGCACAGTCCCAGGACAGGACATGTCAAGCTGCAGCACCCCCGGGGGCCCCACTGCCCTGGACTTTCCAGAAGTTTTGAAGTCCCTACTGGAGTATTCTTTACCCTGGACCAACAAGATGACAGGTAGGATTAAGGAAAGGTATGCTCTGCTGGGGTTTCTGTTTTGATTTCTCCTTCCCCTCCTTAAGTTGCAAGGCAAGAAGTGGGCAGATCTTGTTTGCTGCAAGCCCTTCAAGAGTGTGTTTCCCCAAAGTGTTTAAGTCAGACAGGGAGTTCTGGCACCACGCATGTTAGGCAGCTAGGAGGGAAAAAACTGCAGCAATGGATGGATTACAGAATCAGTCAAGAGTGCTGAGCTCCTGATCCTTTTAATCTCTGTGTTCAGCTACTTCTTGGACACCCTCAAAGATTTGTGCATGGAAAAGACTTGGGCACAAATCTTCATTCTCATGTAGAAGCAACTTCCAGGGCTGCCGTTCATGTTGTCCCGTAGTTAATAAACACTGAGCCTCCAGACAGATGCGGACTGTCCAGAGAGCCAGGCTGCATGAGGCAGGCTGACTTTGTGCAAACTTTGATGCTACAGTTGTTTATCAATGGAAAGCTGAGGTAGAGAACAGAGCTAATGTTGCACTTTCTTTGCAAGAGCACTTCTGCACTCCTAGGCTTTCTCACTCTCTGTGCAGCATCCTAGAAAACGAATGGAAAAGATCCAGGAGATTATTTAGTTTGGTCTTTTGCTGTGCTGAACACTTTGCTTGTGCTGGACTGACTGTTTCTCTATTGCTGGGCATAATCCAAGAGCCTATCACACAAGTACTCTCTGGTTTTGGATAGGGTGTCACGTGCCCTTGGCAAGCTGCTTTTTGGTAGTTGTGTTTTAATGTTCACTGCTGAGTGCCGGCGAGGTGTGTGGGAACACCTCAACTCAACAAGCTTATGTCTAGGACTGAGTAAGTTCAACTCACAGAAACAAACATGCATGGAGCCCAGTCTTCTATAGGGAATTGATACCGGAACATGCAGACAGCTCTGCAGTCTTGAGGGGTAGCAGGACCCAGGAGCAGAAAAGCCAGATACACAATGTGTAGAGGGACCCTGCTTTCGCTCCAGAGTCAGTGGGAGAAAAGGCTGCTGCTGTGACAGTAAAGTACTCCTGACAGGAAAGGCAACTGCCTATATCTGTGGTAATACAGTGCACCCTGTAGCACAAGCACAGCTACCTGTGGGAAAGGGAAATAGGGCAAGGGGAGGTGCCGCACCCCCTAAGGGTCTCACTGTCCCATTCCTCTGCGGCTGCCACCTGTGAGCTGTCTCTCTCCTTTGCTGAGACTGCTTGCTAACAGGTGTGTTTATATATCACACTGTACAAAGTTCTGCTGTTTTTCTAAGCTGACCGATGCCCACGTAGAAAGCAGACCTGGCTGTGAGGAGGCAGTGGCAGGCGTGGGAGGTTCATGTGGTGCAGAGCCTTGCTGTGGCTAAACTGAGTTTGGCTGCCTTTCTGAGATCGCTGGTCTCCATCACCAAGTGGATTGAATTAATCCAAGGGAGGAGTGCTGGCAAGACCTATGTTTGGAGTAGGGAGTAGAGAAGAGATCAGTGATTTGCAGGGAGAATAATTTAATCTTAACTCAATGTGACTTACTTGGCAGATGAGGGTGCTGTTTTGTGGCAGCTTTCTTCCTCAACCCCAGGACCACCCTGCCTCTCAGCATCACCTTCTTTAATCCTCAGAACTGTCCTAACTATGCTGCCTCCCTCTCCAGATTAGCATTCACATCGTGGCCCTCTTCTCACAGAGCTCAGTTCTCTCCTCCTGGGTCTCCATACTTAAACACCACTCATCTGGCTCTCAGGCCTCTGTCTGAAATGTGTTCTGCTATTCAAACCTCCCCAGTGGGGCTTGCTGTACATGTGCCCCCACCCCGTGCCTAGCACTGGACTGCTTGATGCTTGCCTTCCTGCTGCACCAGAACTGCTGTTCTGCATCATCTGGCCCTAACAAGACTCTCAGCAGTTAACAGCCAAGGCCGCTGCATTCCTCTCCTCACACCTCATTGTCCTCCTCTCTTCCTTCTCAGCCACAGAGTGAAAGAAAATGTGAAAATCCCAGGCAGATCCTAGCTTGACCAAGAAGGTACAGCGTGTGGTGCAGTGCCCACTTTCTGCTGGCAATTGCTGAAGCCCCTAATCTTCAGAGGTGGCAAGGAAAAGCTGTCATGGCAGTCTCTCTCCTTGCTGGCAGGGCAGAGCTAATGCTGGAGCAGACTGATGTGAGAAGGAACCCACAGGAATGCTCCCCAGGAACTCCCTTCCTCCTGCCTTTGGGCCGAGCAGCTAACACTGTACAGGCTGATCCCTCCCCACGCAAGTTACAACTCAGTGGTGGTGCAGAGCAAACCTTAGCACAGTGGAGTGTGGGTGGAAATGTGCTGGAGGAAGATCATAGTCGATCTAAAGGGAAAAGCCCTGGAGTAAAAGCTGCTGAGTGGTTTTAATAATCTCCATTCATATGGACATTACCCAGCAGACCAGTTTCCATTGAGCCCTGCAGGGGGGATTCACGCAGACCCTGTTCCTTGAAGGAGTGTTGTAGAGTACTGAGGCACAGCATCATCATCCCGGGGGCCACCACTGTAGACAACAATGGAACAAAGTGACCATGAGAGCCATAACTGAATGGGAAGCCTGCAGCCTGCCCTGCTTTGGCTGCATCCCCTTGCCCTGTTCTTAGAAGCTGCTCCTTCTTGACCTCACTAGGTTGTGTTCTCTATAGACCACCTATCAGTAGATGTCTGCCGGGCAAAAGCATCGCTGCGAGCTCACTGCCCCTTGCCGAGCTGTGTGTGCTGCCTCTGTCGTGTGTGGTCCAACATCTGTGTCTCATTGCCCTGTGTGAAGTGGTATCTCCCTTTCACACATGTGCCTTTTTCTGCTGCCAGCTGAGCTTGGCAAGGCGGAGGGAGTCCATGGAGGGCACGCAGCAGCCCTCGAGCGCGCTGGGCAGCGGAGCATGACCTGTTCTGCCCGCTTCTTGCGGCTGGATTTATCAGCCTTGATAAATGCTGCATTACCCTGTGCTGTTTCAGCCCGTGTTAACAAGGTGGCCCTTTCCAAGCATGCCATCGGGCAGGCTGTGTGCAGGGGCTGCCTCGGGAGGTGGGGGCAGCAGACTGAGCCTCCCAGCCTACGCCAGAGAAGCAGCTGGCAGGCAGGGCAGCGGCCTGTCTGCCCAGGTTGGATGGGGATGTAGGGATGTACCCTCATGGCAGCCACACACTGCCCTTCAAATCCATTCCTTCTCCTGGAGCCTGTGGGGGAGAGTTCAGGCCTGATTTTTTTTTCTTTTTTTTTTTTTTCCTGTCACAAAGACCGTGAGGACTTAATTAGCAAGGGTCAGGGCAGGTCGTGCCTCGCCGCCAAAGCGAACCCTGAGGTTTGTGGAGGGGAGGCTGACCCGCAGAGAAGCCCAGGCGTGTACCGAGAGGAGGGTGTGCACTCACGGGGGCGGCTCTGCTCCGGCTCCTGCGGCTCCGCTGGGTGCGGAGGGGCCGATCCCGGCGGGATATCCCCTTCCCCTGCCGGCTGCTGACAGGGCAGGCCCGGGGCCGCGGCATCTGCCGCTTCTGCGAGCGGCTCCGTTCTGAGGGAGGCGCTCCCCGCCGCCGGCCTGTGCTCCCGGGCACGCACTTGGCAGCGTCTGCTCCCTTTGTTGCTCAGCAGCTTAAATCCCAGCACGGCAGCCCTGCTGCTGGAGCCAGGGGACCGGCTGGGCAATCGCAAGGATTGCTTGTGACCATGGCAGCCCGGAGAGACGGCCCTTCCCGCCGCAGCC
>VWZF01001872.1:1075600-1094115 GCA_013396755.1 Sclerurus mexicanus
CGCGCCGCGACACGGGGCCTGCGGGCCCCGGGGCCTCCCTCACGGCCGGGCGGTTCCGAGCCCCGCCTGGCCTGGCCGTGCTCGCCGCGGAGCTGGGCGGGGAGGGGCGCAGGGAGGAGCTGCCCTGCCCTGCCCTGCGGGTAGGCCCGGCCGGCCCGGAGCGCCGCCGCGGGTACACCACAGGGTTGGCGAGATCGCTCCCAGTGAGGATCCTAGTTACGTCGTGTGCCTAATATTGCACGGTACCTTGTAAGCGTATACATCTTGTGATTCTGGTGGGGTTTTTTTTCTTGTTTCTGCTTTAAAAAAAAAAAATAGCCTGTGGTAAAGGTTTTAGTGATGTTGCTGTGGTGCAGGATGCTGCAGTACGCAGAACCTCGAATCTACAAAAGTGTGGGATTTATTAAGATATTTCTGCACCCACCCTTTTTGAAGGTGATAGTGCCGGCAGGAGCAGTTTAAGTTCTCATGTAGAAGCAGTGAAGGTGGCTGACAGGGATACGGTGACTTTGTCTTGGGGGTGCTTTTTTTGCCCAGAATCACGTGATATAGCCTATGGAGATGTGAAATTCTGAAACTGATGTGATTTTGAGGTAGTGCATTTTCCTAAAATTAGAAACATTTGATACTTTTACTAGATGACCCCATTCCAGCTCAGGAAGGTGTTCAACTTGAGCCTATAAAGCTTACCAGTGAGTCCATTGCATCTTGATTACCCCAGTCCATCCGTGGTGTGATAGAGTTCAGATTCTCATTCTTAAAATCTCTTCATAGATTTCCTTAGTTCACCTCGTTTTGTTTCACTTCACAGTTTGTGGAACTTGTTGCTTTCTGTTTATTTTGGTCTCTGATGCTTTACTTGTTTGCATATTTGCAAAAGCAAAGAATGCCTTCGTTGTCAGCAGGTAGTTGCTCCTAATTTTACAAAAAGGCTTGTCAGTAAACCTGTGACTCAACTGACTTCAGAGGATCATAATTTATTTTTTTTTCCATTAACAGTGTAGTGACACAGCCAAAATGTTAAATACTAATTCATTTAATCCAGTGGTGCAGTTTTATCAGGCTTTCTGAGAAGAGACCCTGTGCCTTTTCTCTGGAATGCCTCTGGACAAAAATACAATTTTCTGTCTTATTCTGTGAGAAATGGTATCAACTAGCTGCAGTGTCCATTTATAGACTCCACGAGCTACCTGTGGGTTTTCCAACTGCCATGGGTAATTTGACTACCCAGTAAGCAAGCAGGCTCTCTAATCCTGATCAACAGAGGAGGGAGGTCAGCCAGTTCCAGCAGAATGCCATCCCCTTGAATGCCCTGCCATATACAGGGTATGGCTGACCAGCCTTCTTGGGGGTTGTTGTCATGTACGTTGTAGGCGTTAATTAAATAAAAATAGTGATCTCCTTATTTAAAAAAAACGTCCTGTGGGTTAAGGGAAGAGAATTAATATTCTGGAGCAGGAGTGTCGGTCTCTTACATTAATATGGAGCTGCTGCATACTCTCCAAAGGATGCCTTAATCACCAGTTGCACTGCTGTGGCAGGAGGAATGCCTCAACAAGCACCACAGTAATGGGCATCAGGGATATGGAACCCTACAACCTGTCTTGTTCCATTGTCACAAGTGGGACTTAAGATTTATGGAGCAATCAGCCATAGTCTATATAGTGCTTTCAGTATAATTTAACAGTATTTTTTGATGAACAAGGGGAAGTTTGTCAAATAAGTGTTTGTTCTGTTTGTGGCTGGGATAGCTCTTGACAGCTGTGGCCAAAATTGAGTAAAAACCAGGATGTGGAATAAAGCTCTTTTCAGGCTGCTGCTTTTGGCTAAAACAGCAATATTTCCAACAGTTCAGTCACTGGAATGGTCTACTTAAATTACTGAGCATAGACTGGTGTGCTCCCTATTAACAGCAGATGTACAACCCAGTTAATAGGTCACAGTAGCAGAATGAGGGGGCTAAATCGGACATGAGCCATCAGCTGCAGAAGTACAGTCCAGATTTATCAGGGTGACCTTGAATCGCTGCAAATGGAGCCTCTTAGGATACTGCAGCTCTACTGTCAGGTAATACCTGTTTACACTATAAATATCTTAAGAGAATTAATGTTTCAGGTCCCTGTGCTTAGGCAGGCAGAAACATCCCCCTCAGGATGTGAGAAGTTAATTAGTGTTTCATTAGATATTGTGCACCCAAACAGGATGTTGTGCAGCAGAAATAAAGATTAAATGAATTGAAAGAAAACCAGTGGGAAAACGTCAATGCAAAACTGATGGAAAACTGATGAAAGGTTTTATCATTTTATGTATCACGTTTAAAATGCATGGGCACCCAATACCTGTGTTAACTTCTGCTATTTTGTTTCAGATATTGTTAGAAGTGAGGGAGGAGAGAGAGAGACAGCATAGCTAAACAAAGACAGCACTGGGAGCCCAGGGCTTGCCAGTTGTCAACTTGTAGCAAAAGGACAAAACATTTCAGATGCTTTTCTCATGGGGAGGAAGGCTCTAATCTCGTGGGAGCCAGGGACAATCACAAGAGGAAGTTGGAGGAATCACGATTTTTCCAGGTTGCTGAAGGGACAGCAGGATGATGGTCCACATCTAAAAGGCATCTAAAGATCTGAGAAGAGCCACATACTTCAGTAGTGTAGTCTTTTAGAATCTACCTTCAGAAAAATATTTTTAAGCCTTATGTTCAGCCTACTTAGTGTTCCTTTTCTCCTCTCTTGGAGTGTTGTATTAGATGCTGTGAAACAAAAGCATTGCTGGTTTGTATTAAAAGTGGCATAACTTATAATGGTATACTGTTGTTTTCAAGGGTAAAGAAAATCTTTTTTGTTGACATTTTGACTCAACATTTGCAAGTTTTTTATCCTGTTAATTAGAAAAAACAGTTATTTACAAAGAATTCGTTATTGTCACTTGCATTTGTTTTGGTGATGTGTTTACTAGGATATCAACCACAACCTCCAGTGTAAATCTGGGTTTGGTTGTGCTGGGCACTATGTAAATCATGGAGAAATGCACAATCTCTGATTCACAGGTAAAGTGTTGGTTCCAGTTTGGTGGGATGTGCTTCAGTAGTAAGTGAAATCATCCTCATATGTGGTTTAGGTGCTGTTTTTTTGCTAGCTTCAAGAAGGAACTGTTTAGGAACATTATGGTTGTTTGCATCATGACTGTTAACCTGCTTGTTTGCTTTGCCCAAGCAAAGGGTAGGAAAGTTGCAAAACTCCCTGCAAAAAAGGACTTTATAGCAGGAATAGGACCCCAGAGATGGCAGTTCAGAGGCAGCAGTGTGAAGTGGCAAAGAAAAGGCCAAAAGCTGCAAGGTGATGCTAACAAAGCTTAGATCCAGGAGCCACCAGTCTGGATTTAACGTGTGCTTTAGGTACTTGCTGTTAGTCCCAAGTCAGTGGCTAGTGAATACTTTCTCAACAGCTTAGTTTAAAATTGGTATCTTTTTTTGTATAAAATATTCAGAGTATGGTAGATAATTTACTTTGTATGATAGCACTGTTCTTCAAGCCATAAAAAGCTCTTTCAGTCTCAGTTCCACACCAGCTAAGGCAACAGCGGAAGGAATGCCACTTCTATCAGAATAGGTTTTATATAAATAGGCTGTTCTGATTGAGAGCAGAGTTTCACCCCCACTTCCACCCTCGGTAAAGAAAAATGCTCCTTTAGCATATTGTCTAGAAAACCCTAATGCCAAAGATCAGTACATTTTATGGGGCTAACCTCTGTGAGTACTGGAGATCCAAACTGGTCCAGTGTATGTCCTTGGAGTCCCTGTTCCATTGAACTGAATATTTGTCAGCTTCCATGGTAATACCCAATTTGCAGTTGGTTAGGGCACGACTGGTTCCTTTTGACAGCAGTGCTGGCTCAGTGCTGGCAGCACTAGCACTGCTTCTGCAATGCCTCCTTCAGTGCTGATAGAACTGCATGGCTGCATGGAGAACTGGATCAGGAAAATGACTTGGATTTTTAATTTTTTTTTTTCCTGCCAGCGTATTTTTATCTCTTAAATTATGTAATTATTCCATAACTTGAGTTTTCTGCTTGGATTCTGTCCCAGACAATTGTTAAGATTCAGTAGCTATGGGGAACATAGAAACAGCCATTTTTCTGTAATATGTGAACTGTGGCACAGTAAATGGAAGAAAAATTCATCAGTCTCTTGTGACTTGGGGGTGGGATGTGGGAGTATTCCTTATTAGACATCTCCCCAAAGAGTGAAAATTGTATGTAGGTACTCTGAGCTATCTATAGTGAGCAGCACTGGGAGCTATTGCTTTGTGTGGACATGCTGAGTCATTTCAGAGAGAAATGCCTCTAAAATGCTGAACAATAGACATCCAGGTCTCTGGTGTCCTGTGGACCTTTTGACTGATTTTCAAATGTAGTCTGAAAACCTGTATTCCTTTCATGTTTGTATTTAAGTTATTGTTCTGTACCTTCCTTCTTTGTGCATAGGATAAACTACTCTGCTTCCTTGGAGTTTTCTTAATGGCTTCCCATATAATTCTGCTTAGGGACACTCACTTTTGTTGTCTTCTGAGATGGGTATGTGAAAAACAGGCTGTTTTGCAGTGACTAATTAATAAGCTCCATGCAGTACTATGTCACACTTCGGAAAGTTATCACAGCAAAGATGCTGATCTTCAAGGGGGTTGGAGTGTTCCATATGGAGTTACATGTGAATGCATGAATGTCACTTTTCTGAGTTTCCAGATCATGTTATGAGGCAGAACTATTAGCTTTCTGAATTTCCTTTCATGGGGATTTTGTTAGACTCTTAAACCTTGAATCTCTCCTGTGTTTGGGCTTGTACAGTGACCTACTTGTATCTTTCAGATAAAGAGAAGGAGAAAATAAAGCTTGAAGAAGATGAGGCAGCAGCTGCCAGCACTATGGCAGTTTCGGCTTCCCTTATGCCGCCCATTTGGGACAAAACTATTCCTTACGATGGCGAGTCTTTCCACCTGGAGTACATGGATCTGGATGAGTTCCTGCTGGAGAATGGAATTCCTTCCAGCCCTACTCACCTGGATTTGAACCAGAATCCACTCTTGCCTGTGGCTGAGCTGGAAGGAAAGGAGTCTGCCAGTGCTTCCACTGGTTCTCCTGCATCATCCTCTTCCACTGCAGTTTACCAGCAATCTGAAGCAGCCTCGAGCACAGGTAGATGGAATAATGCGGGGCTCTGAAGGGGCTTCTGTTGTTCTCACACTAAGAGGTGCCTCTTCAGATCAAAGAGGAGACATGCTAACCTGTCAGTGTTAGCTGGGGCAGGTTAAGTAGCACAGACATGCTCAATGTAGAGTCTTAGTCCATGTGTCAATTCATGGAGATGCTGCCTCCCCTCTTCTTCCCCTCTCCCTCCTGTGAAAAATGTGTGCAGTCTGTTTCTCTTTTGAAATTAGAAGAGCTGAAACAGCAACAGAAACTGTTTGATTTCTTACTATTGCTGATCTAGTGAGAAGCTGGACATGTTGAGAAAATATCAGGTTATTTTAGAACAGATTTGATAACTTGCCACAAGGCATGTGTGCTACCTTGGTCTGCTTGGGTGAACTTACACTAACTTAATGTACCTCAAATAACAATATTAAATAGAAGAACAATGAAGCAATGTTTTTTGTTGTAGCCTGTGAAATGTGAAAACAGACACTTGGAAAAGGTGTTTTAATGATGCGGTTTGATGTTCTGTGGTGCTTTGAAATGAGAATGGGGAAACACAGAAACAAAACTGTACTTAAATGGTACTAGGAAACTTCTACTCTACGTTTGTAATATGGAGATCTTCTCAGTTCAGTTTGCACTTGATTTGGAGTTTAAACATGATAGCCTCTAAATTTTCACAGTACTGTTTTATGAGCAGGCTTTACAGAAAGCATTTGGTTCTGGGCCTCTTCTGTGAATCTGTGAGAAACACAACGTGGAACTCCTTCCATAAGTCAGAGAGTGTGACTTTTTTCTAGGTGGAATATGAAAAACTTACACATTGATCACTACTGCAAATTGCATTGACATTTGCAATTCATGTATATGAAGTTTGTAAACAATAGATTAATATGGTAAAGTTCATATGAACACTGTCAGTGTCAGACAGTCTGTTGGGACGTTTGTTGCTCTGTGACAAAGACGTAGAATACTGTTTGTTTGTACCAAACCCTCCTTTATTTAGCCATTTCTTTGGAAATACAGTTGTCTGACCTTTGAAGGTTCCAGGGACTGGGGTCTCTGGGCGGGCTTGTTTCTGCAGGGACTTCTGTGGTACAAAACTCAGGCTGATACAAGTTTCTCCCTTCTTAGTGCAGTTGGAGATGCTTCTTAACTGTGCAAAGCATGTAATTTTTGCCCAGGAAGTATTAACTCCAGTCCTGCATCTGTCTGCTCATGTCTGTTAGTCTGGCATATGTTCCTCGAGTTATGTTACAGACTGGACTGTGAACCCTTCCCCTGTACCAGCAGCAGTACAGCACCCAGCATACCCCAGGGAAATACCAAATTAGTACTATTAAGTACTGCTCACAACAGGGCAATAAATAGACACACAAGTTGGCTTTTTAGTTGATTCTCTGCACCCTGCTGAATGTATTGTAACTTCTCCTGTTGTTGCCAGAGTCCCCACCACAAAATGAGAGAAATACTCCCAGCCCCATTGATCCTGACTGCGTAGAAGTTGAGGTGAATTTTAACCCTGACCCTGCTGATTTAGTGCTGTCCAGTGTGCCTGGTGGTGAGCTCTTCAATCCTCGCAAACACAAGTTTACTGAAGAGGACCTGAAACCACAACCTATGATTAAAAAAGCCAAGAAGGTTTTTGTCCCAGATGAACAAAAGGTAACAGATTTATTGCTGCAAACTTCTCTAGGCCTTGATGAAAGTTTCTGACTCTCTGTGCGAACACTTTGACGTACACAGCTAATGCAGTACACCTATATGATTGGGCAGAAGCACTGCCAAGAATAGAATTGGCAAGCCAACTGCTGTGCTTGCTGTTTTGCAGGTTTTGGTATAATGAGATAATTACTGGCCAGGAGCAACTGATCATGCTATAAACAGAAATTAGAAGAACTATCAAGTCAAATCCTCATCACCTGCACTGTTGAAGGCCATTATCTATATTTGCCCAGCATTATGTCTGATCTGGATTTAAGCAACCCAGACAACAGAACAGGTTGTTTTCTGTGGAAGTTCACTCTTGAATTGAAACCAAGTAAAGGGAGCTTTTCGGCTGCACAGCTTCTTAGTATCCAAATCTCTTAGTCTCCTTGGTTCTAGCAATGCACTTGGTTTATCCTAAAACAAGGCTTGTGTAGGGATGAAATCTTATGGTACTGCATTGCCTCCATTTTGATGCCAGAGCCCTGCAAGCCTATGGAGGAAATTCCTCAGGACAGTAGTCAGTGTGAATGTCATAACACAAAAAAGGGGTGTCTCTGATACAGTTGTCCATTTGGCATTGTTTTTTATTACAGGATGAAAAGTACTGGACAAGACGAAAGAAGAACAATGTGGCGGCAAAGCGTTCCCGTGATGCTCGACGATTAAAGGAGAACCAGATCACAATTCGGGCAGCCTTTCTGGAGAAAGAAAACACAGCCCTGAGGACGGAGGTTGCGGAGCTGCGCAAGGAAGTGGGACGATGCAAGAACATTGTTTCTAAATACGAGACCAGATACGGACCCTTGTAAGCACACCCCTTTTCCTTGTTAGGGCTCCTTGTTCTAGCCTCTTAGACTTCTCTGCCTTCTGTAGAGACTCCCAGAAATAAAGTTTATGGAGGCTTTGCCATTTTGCATCTACATTAAAAAAAACCAACAAAACACAAACAAACCCTGTTTCTGTTGGCACAACTTGTTCAGGCCCTTTCCTGATCATTGTGTTGCCCAAAATCTCTGTGTCCATATTTACAACTTTGTTTTTAACACCGACAGAGCATTTTCTGATGTCATACAATAGAACAGATTCACCTGTCTGTAGGAATAAATGTTGATTCCTCCTGACTGGACAGGGCTTTTGCTATCTGTTCTGATCTTCATTCTAAGTGGAGAAAGAGCTTAGGAGACTCTTCTCTCTTTCTTTTTCTTTTTTTCCCCCCCAAACTCTTGTTCTTTTCCCCTCCCCATTCCACCCACCCCTCCCAGTAAAAGTGTAAAACGTAGTTTTAGGATATAAGTAGATGTTGCTGGGCAGCATCATGAAATTGTTTCCTCTCCCATTCAGAGGCACTAGAAAGTACCTGTTGTATAGAACTCTGTTCCTGTTCAAGAGGAATAGGGGAACCTTTAGGACAGGAAGACAGAAAAATGTTCAATCTCTTGTAAAAACAGAAGTATTGCGAGGTTAATTCATGAGTGTTATGCAGAACAGAGTCAGTGCAGTATTGATTAAAATACCATTCAAATGTCGTGGCAGGCTCTAATCCTGTGTGACTTGCAGAAACCAAGGAGAGAGAACAGTAGTGAAACACTCACTTTACAAATATAGACAAAATAATTTGCTGTGTGTTTTGGGATGTATTTCTATGACCACCCCTCATTTTTTCCTCAGAGGGACTTCTCTTTTGAACTGCTAATTAAGCAGGATGTTGCACTTAGCTGAGAAGTAAGGGAGATTTAGAAAAAGACGTCTGGCTCTTTAGGCTGAACCTTGAGCCCCATCTGTTAAAAAATGGCTAGTACCTTGTGCTTTGGAAGAAGGGGCTTTTTTAAAGAAATAAACAAGCCACTGCTACTTCACTGCACCTTACCTGTTGTGCAAGCGATTGAGAAAGAGTTTTGGTCCTTTGCCTCGTGAACACTCTATGGGATAAGCTACACTCACTGTAAACATGAACAGTTTACCTCACTATCTCTCCTGTGTAGCAGCATATCTGGTCTCTCCATGCTTGCTGGTTCTCTCTCCAGCATGTTTCCTGATAGAAAATTAGCACACAAGACTTGCCCTCTTGGAAGTAATCCATTCTCAGCACCAAGCACTGCTTCAACAGTATGTGGTGTTAGAAGAAAAAACATGTTGTGTGTGATGTTGGGACCTTCTACATGACCTACAACTGCAAGAACCAGAAGCTTTACCAGAAGTATATGTCTGGAAGTCCTCTTAACAAGAGAAGCTGTCTTAAGATAGTGGCTGTGTCAGAACTCTTAGGCTATGCTTCCTGGGATAATATTTATATTAACGAGTAACTGTGGGATAGAAGATGTTGAGGCTAGTTTGCAGTTCCTCTATTGAAATCTGGAAAGTATATTAAAAAAGCATTGGGGTTTATTTTCTATACTAAAGGCTTCTTGCCTAGCTTGTCTTTTAAACCTAATATAGAATTTTTTATGAGTTTAGACCAGTCGTGTGTTGACTTCTTAAGGAAGTGGAGAAGCAGGCTAATCCATAAGGGAGATGCTTTGAACTATCTCCCCCTCTGTTATGCTCTTAATTTGACTGGAGTGGTGGCTCTTGATACAGTGTTTGTTGGTCTGATTTCTTTCAAACATACTAAAAATTGTCACCCTTTCAGCAGGGGTTTTTCTTTCACAGGGTGGTTTGTGGTGGTGATGGTGGGAAGTATGTTATAAATAAATTGTCACACTTAACACTTTGCTTTGTTTAAAGTGACTTATCTGATTCCGAGTGATGCAACTTTAAAGACTTTTAAAAACAAAGAAACTAAAAAGCACACATGAATCGCCAGTCTTCAGAGTGAGCAGTGAAATCTATGAGGTGTCCCAACACAAACAACTGATGATGACCCTGCCTGCCTCCTTGCCTGCAAGTACCCCATCTGACTACCCAGGGCTGGGCATGATGAAAAGTGCAAAGTCTCCTTAATTCTGTATATGACTTTCTTATCTGTCTTTCTCACTGTAACTATAAACTACAATAAGCTTACCTACTGGGGTTTTGTCGAGACACTCAAAGTTCATGTCTCAAAGTCTGTTGACAGCCTGTGTGAATAATGACTCTTTGTGTTGGCACTCGAGTGGAAGAAAAGAGGGAGCTTTAAATGAAAGTGTCTGTGTATGTAAAGAACTGCTATGTTTAAAGACTCTTTTCCCTGCAGTAGAATGAATTTTATTTAATGCTGCAGCTCACTTCTGGTACAGTGTAGTATATTGTGGAGTACTGTGAGTGCAGAACTAAAGACACCAGGAAAACAGCAGCTTGTGATGTGTGAGACTTCAGCACAGAAAAGTACAGCAGATGAATTGAAACAATGCACAGTGTGCCATACAGAGAGTAATAAACCTCTATCAAATGACCCATGTACCAGTAAACATGGTTGCTTTCCTGCTCCACAGCTACACTGCTGTAACCTGCCTTTTCCTTTATATTGTTTATGAGGCTCTCTTCCTTTTATGGTATCTTGCTGAAACAGGATCTATTCTTCTGTTAACTATTTAGCAATCATGGAAAAGGTGCTATTCTGAGCCGCTGATCCCCAAGACTTTTGGCAGTCTGAGACTACCAAAGGAGTATTAGCTCCAGCAAAACAATGGCTGTTTAGCTGCCAAATCAGTTTTCTGTCTCTTGACAGCAGGAGAACTGCGGTGGTGAAAGAGTACTTTGTTCATTCATTTTATAAAAGTGAAACAGCCACTGATCTCCCAGAATTACAACGGGCAGCCTAAGTATCAGGAGCCATGTGCTGGTGTGGGAGGGTAGATGAAAGCTTGGACAGCTTGCAGAGATGTTTATTGTGTGTAGAAGATGGAGGAAGTAGGTGGAAGTTCCATTGTAAGAGTTTCATCGGCATAACAAGAATCTGCTCTTATATTAAGGAAGCTTCAAATCTAAATCTATGTGGGAAGAAAAAAAGTACTTAATTTCTAGGAAAGGAGTACAGGGCCATGCGTTAGCCAAAATGGAGCTTGTAAGACAGGAGTGTATTCATGCCTAGAGATTGATAAATAGCGCACACCTCAAGACAAATAATTCTGAAAGCTTTCAGAAGCACAAGTGCCAAAATTATGAGGCATGACTAGTTACCAGCATAGCTCAGCGCTATCATGTTGAACAATTATTTTGACTTTGTGTGAGGAGATTCCACCCCTAAATTCAGAGCAAAAAGGCAAAGAGAAAAATGTGAGAAGCAGCAGCTAATGCTGTAAATCTAATTTAAAATAAATAAATTCAAAAGCCAGGATTCATAACCAGTTTTTGACAGCGTAATCTTTGTAAAGAGCATATATATTAAATGCAGTTATTGACCTAGCATTTTTAATGGACCGTGTTCTGAAGTCAAGAAAGTGTTTTTAACTTTTTGCTGGTTACCAAAGTATACTTATAAGTGTATTATTATAATTTGGGATTCTAAAGATTTGAGATAATCTTGGGTATTCTTATAAATTAATAGCTTAGTTTCATATTGCTGAAGCGCTAGCATATATTTCTACCTATATCAAGTATTGCTGATTTGGACTGGTATTTTTGGTATGTGCTGGTTTTTGTTTTATTTTGGTGATAAAGGCCAAACCATGGATTAAGAGCAAAGACAAACCAGCAACAAAACAAACAACCCTGACAGCATGTAAATGTAGCAAATTTTTGCATTCTTAATTTCTCAATTTTCAGTTAGCTTTGGCTGTTCTTGAAAGTCACGCTTCCTATTCAAATCACAAAGCTAAAGGGTATTGTAACTGGGCAAGGAGTTGCTAGTCCTTCGTTTAGATCTTACTGTGCTTAGGAATATCTTTTAAATACTTAGATATTGTGTACAGGATCTGGTTTTGCAGTATGTCATGACATTTTAACAGCAAAATATTCAGTCAGTGAGATTAGCACGTGCAATTCTGTTGTTTTATTTCTGTTGTATTAAAAGCTTACATAATGGAAACTAACAGTGAATGTTCATTAGATCTTTCTTTCAGAGAAGACTGTTAGCAAACTCTTGTGCTTCCCTGTAGGACAATGCAGATTTGCACTTTCTGCGATTCACGTGTCTACGGGTTGCAAAACTGGAAAATCGCACTTTAGGGCGAGTGCGGCTCAACTCTTGTAGCTGGAGAATTTATTTTTGTTTTGTTTTGTTGAGAAGCAGCATCTTTAAAGGTAGATGAGAAGGTATTAACTATTTCAAGGAGTGCAGATATTGCCAGACAAAAAGTACTGGCAATGCCGAATTCCTTCGTCTGTTTTTGCAGTCTCAGGAAGTTACGTTTATTGCTTCAGAGCTCTCTGCTCCTGTCAGAACAATTAGCTACATCATCTTATTTCTTTGACTATGATGACAATCCTATCTGTTAGTGATAACTTGGGTATGTTTTCATAATGGTCATAAGAAGACCAATATTCTTTTAGCTCAATTTGAACATTTAAAAGTGCTGAATTGACACCATTAGTCTGAAGTTCTCTAGCCTTGGAATATGCTCTGTAGAGGCCATAAGTGTGCCTGATGCCAACCTACCCCATTCCAGCCATAAAGGGACCATCTCCAAGGGGAGAGAATAAAGGGAGTATGCACCTTTCAGCATCACTGCAGGGATTGCCAGGGAAGAGCAGGTTTTGACAGAGATGTACTTTCATTAGAACGTGGATTGGCATCACATGGCCATTTCACAGTACTAACTTTGAAATATATAAACTGTGGATGAGATTTGTGGACAATGAGTGTTATCTTACTCTACAGAAGAAACAGGCTATGAATAAATGATGCACAACATTTAATACAGTATTGCTTTCATACATGATTTCCTAATCTACACATAGTTATATCTCCTTATAATAATGTGGGATTGTATCTAAAAATTCCCTAGAAGCTTCATCTTTCACCTGTTGCCAAGATCTGCTCCCACTGAAGCTAGTAACAAAGATCTCATTAACTCCCACAGGAAAAAGTCTTTACTCGCACATGGTTATTGTGCAGTTTTAGCAAGTGCTGGAGTCATGGGTGTCTTTGCTTTACTGTGGAGCGTTCTGTGCTGGGATCACATGGATGATATCTCAGATTGCAGGTGTAAAGTTGGTAAACTGGTCCTATCTATCACTTTTTCATCTACATAGTGATAGTTTTGGTAGTTTACTATAAACTTGTGTTGGGAGAAGAAATGTTTCTTTTTTTTTTTTTAAAGCGGCTTTTTGCAGTTCCTCTAGTAACATTTTGTCTTTTCTGACAATTCTCCATTTCTTGCTGTGCTGTTTGAAAGCCCAAGGTGTTCTAACAGTATAAATCACTTTCACTGTTATCTGCAGGACTGCTACTAATTGTACCAAGTTAATGTCAAGTTGGGAGGTGCAATGGAAGGCCAGCAGCTTTGGGAATACTGTTATAAAACCATGTTTTTTTGTAGATAGCTGATATAATGGACCTGCACAGAAGATAATATTTCTGCTTCAGTCTTGTAAGCCTCCTGAGCATAAAAAGGCTCTGTCCCTTTCGATCAGGTGTTTTCCTTTTTAGTGAGAGAAGAGGTATCTCGGACCTTTGTAAAATCCAGACAGGCTTTTGTTCTCCCTTCTAGTTTTAGCTGCTAAGCACAAGATGAGGAATGCAAATTTGTCTTAGTGCATAAATCTCGTATTTTTGGCAGCATACATCTAAATCCATGAAGAGCAGAATCATTTGTTAGTGCTAGTGTTTTGCCTTTGCAGCACTACGACACTCTGGCTTTCTAGATGTTCAGATAATTACTCTGATCTGTATATCTGCCACTGTAACATGCTGAAGATAGGTAAACTCACAATTAAAGACTGGGAGAAAGAACAGGCTTAACCATCTTCTCTGGAGATGCTAACATAAATGCTAATTGAGAAATTACAGTGATTTAATTCATGATAATGCAGATTTGTCGTACAGATGTAATTTGTTAGTTAGATATCTGCAGTTAGTTTGATAGACTCACCCTAGTGAGTCACTTTTGGAATGCAAACTTCTTAAAATTCAGACACCTACAGGGAAAAAGGAATCCTTTGAGGAGCATACATATAGAGAGAGACATAGATACTTGGCAACGAGGGCAAAGAATGAAAGTGGGAAGCGGAGAGTAATGCAAGAGTCTGACCTGAGCAAGATTGCTAAAACTGACACCTCACTATTTTGCAATTCTAGGCCAATTTGGATCCCATCAGTTTAGCATCATTCTGAAGATAAGTACTTGTATAGGTCTTGGGAATCTCCTTTTCTTGGTCTCACTTCCACAGTCCAGAAGAAAGTGAAAAGTATATACAGATAGGGAGGAGAGTTACTGCAGAGAAGCATGGAAAAAACAGCTGTTGCTTCAGCTAAGTGTGCTGTTGCACTGGGACTTGACCTGTCAGTGTGAACGGGTAGTGCTGTGTCATGAGGAAATAACTATCTGAGGGCCCGATCTTTTAAGGCCTCAGTTCTGCTGTCATTTCTGCACGGGACGAGCCCTGTATCTGTAGAGAACCATGTGGACTTCACAGGACCTGTTCTTGAATGTGAAGCTCTGCCCAGGCAGTCAGCTGCAGAATTGTGTCCTTAACACACTATCAGTTGTAGTTATAGGGCTGTTGATACTAAGTGTTACTTGGGTGCCTGTTACATAGCCAAAACCCTTGTTACTTCATTTTCCTAACTAAGGCATGAGCAAAAGCCCTTTGCTGTACAACATCTGTAAAAAAATTAAAAATGTACTTCACATACGTCTAGTAAATTAAGGCATGTGATTTTGGTCTGTGGGTCTCAACAAACTTTGCTCGTGTACCTGCCTGAATGTTTTCTTAGATCTGCAGCTATGTCTCAGTGAGAAGGTATGGTGGGATTTGTTTTCCCGAGGGGGCACAATAGCAGCTGTCATCTGGCACACTGCAGGTGACTGCTTGCTGCTGGCCAGGATCATGGATGGATGCATCCTCCGCACTTTTATGTGAAGTTGTCTGAAATATGGTGATAAACATGATTATTGGAATACTGTATTTTGTATAACTTAGAACATGTAAATACACTTTTAAAACTAATCTGTTCTATGAAGTAATAAATAAGTGCTTCCATTGTAATATCTGAATATTGTTAATGCTTCATGTAGCTTGAGTTGGGATTATTTTTTTCCTAGAGAACTACAGAAATCAAAGATTGATGTTGTGGAATTCTAGTCTAGTTGTGATGCTTTCTATCAACAAAAAAATGTTTTAATAATAATAATGATGAGCTACTTAAGCAGAGAAACTGAGATTTTGAGGGAATTGATTCTCTTCCAGTCTTTCTTTAACAGTAGTCACTGATTACATTCATAGTTGTACTCTTCCCATCCTGTTAGCTGGACAGTTGATTTGTTTGTGAGTAGCATTTGGAAAGTGGCAATATTAAATCATTTGTAAAGCTTAGCGATAGAGGAAAACTAAAGCTGGGTGGATTTTGTTGGGTGTGGTTTTTTCACTGTTCTCTCTTTTGGCTCAGATCTGTCTCCACCCTTCAGCCAGACTGCAGCAAGTTGCAGTGAAACAGTGAGGGACTGTTGCTGGAGTTCATTTGTGACCTAGATAGTCTACATCTTTATTAGTTCCATTATGTACATAGATGACACAGGTTGCCTGTGGTGTGGAGAGAGAGAGTGAAAGTGATTAATGACTTGTGGTTTTGCTGAGTACATGTTCACTGGATGCTGCACGGTTGGAACTTTCATCAGCTTTCATGATCTCTTCTATCTCATGTTAAAAGGAAAAAAAAATACAAAAGAGTGGAGTGAGAATCATGAGCAGTCTGCTAGGAAATACGAATACTTGGGTTTTGAGGAGGAGGTGAGATTAATTCATCAGCCTTCATGTGAAGAGATTAGCCTGTGATGACACTTTCTCCAGCCATAATGTAACTTCTTTGTCTTTAAGGCTGTACTGGAGCAATCTCCTCTCTGGTAACAGCTCTGTCTGCAGTGTTCCATAAATGACAAAGCCACATCTTTTGTAGTGGGCAGAGACAATGGCATGTCTTTTTATTTTCTTCTATTTTTTTCCTCCCCTCCCAGTGTCTCTAGGTTGTAAAATAGCTATGAAATAGCTAAGCATATGTGCAAGTTCTGAAAATTCTGTTCCTGTAAAGCTTTTTCAGACACATAGAGTTTTTAACCAAATAGTTGGAGGGAACTCCTATCTGCTATATTTGGCCTGAAATTCTGTTGCCTCTTGGATGAAAGTATTTTTTTGTCTTCAGATGTGACACTGATCTGCCCCATTCATTCAGTGGGATGGATGATAAATCTGCACAGTATTTATATAAGTCTGATCTTAGCTTTACTGCGTGTTGTTTAATCTCTTGGATGTCTACTCCTTGAGGTTGTCTATATAATTCCTGTAGCTGCTTTTTGAAGCAGTCCATCAAGTGCATTTGAGATCATCCTGACTGAAAGAAATTAAAAGAGATTATAAGGCTTGTAAAGCAGCTGGGTAAAACTGTATTGCCATAAATGGTTTTAATTTATATACGAATCTTCTGTCCCAAAATGCTTATTTTGTACATAAACCTAAACACTCCTGGCAGCTGATGGGTGAAAATAAAGGTGCTTAAACAGCAATCTAATGAGGAAAGGGCATTTCACTATTACAGAGTTGGTATTATTTTATATTTCCATTTATTACACTTTTTTAAATGTATAAACCACAGATTTGAATTCTCAAAGTCTTCAGCTTGGATTTTGTGAGTAGTTTAAATCCTCTCACCTCTCTGCTCGTAACTGGTTTTTAAGAAAAAAAAAGCTTTTGTTTAAAATGTAAAATTTTGACTGTATTAAATTCTGTTAGTACCCTTCCTTTTTAAGAAATAAAATGTATATTCCACTATGCTGAGATCCAGTAGTTTTGTTCTCTAGATAGCATACTGTGTGCTGTACACTTCCACTGCCAGTACTACAGCTGCAGTTTGCACTGAAGTTGGTAGACACTAAAGCAGCTGATCACCTTTTGGGAGCAGGTTTTTGCTGTGCGTTTCCCACGTGTTGTGTGCTGATAACAGGTATACAATCCCCTGATTTTATTTTCTGACTTAATTGATTTCAAAAACTTTGCAAGGTTTTGTGTTTGTCTTGCAGTCAGTCGAGCTCTCTCGGGTAGGGGGAGATACCTGAGAAAAGTCAGCCACAGACACTCGGACCTTGCTTTATCTGTTCTTTGAGGGCTGACAACATTGACAAAATAATCAGAATTTACTTTCACGGGAAGTAAAGTTCAGAGTAAATAAGCTTTGACCATGATGACAGCTTTCTCTATGCCTTTTCATTTTTTTACCTAAACCTTGCTTACTTGTTTGGTTGCTTTGTTGAGGGTTTTGGTTGGTTTATTTTTCATCCGTGGGGTTTTGTTTCTTATTTTTTTCAAGAGCTGGTACTTGAAGATCAACTTGGTAAAGAATCTGTATATTCACTGCATCTGACTGGAAAGGACAGTTTCCAGAGAAGACTGTGGTCACTTTCTTTTGCGTCTTACAGTCCATGATATTTCTTCCCAAGGCACATGCTTTCACAGTAGATATGATCTCTGGAGTTTCAGGTTAATATCTAGAAAATGCAGTAAGGCAGCCTTTGTTGGATCCTTGCTTTTGTAAAAGGTATCCTGTATGATTAGTGATGGAGGGTGTTGTCAAGGAAGAAATTAAGTGTCACTGAGTTGCTTATCTCTGGCTGCCTTCCAGAGCCGTGGCAGGATTAGTGACCAAGGCAATTTCTTTATGAAAGCACAAAACTGCCTCTTTAGAGGGTTGGGCCTGCCCTCTACCACGTACCAAAGGCCAAAGACTTGGCATGGCCAAACCAAAGAATTGCACTGGAAACTGAGTAGATACAAGGTTGTAATTGGATATATTCTGGTGTTATGTGGCCTGAACAGAGTGGAGGATATTTGGCAAATTTTCCCTGTTGCAATAGCAGCTGGCAGCAGCACTGTTTGCTGTACAGTGCCTTCTTTTCAGGGAGCTGCTCTTGGGTGGGTGGGGAGCGAGTTTATAAATGTGCTAACTCTGCACGTTATATTACTAGTTCCCTCTGGAAAATGTTGCAGCTCTTAGTAATCTGAAAGAAACTTCCTGTTTTGTGTTGGGGGATCTGCTGATCTTGGGACTTCAAGTGCGTTTTTACTCAGTTTTGCTCCTCCTGGCTACACCAGATCCACAAAAGAGTGCAGAGAGGATCTGTCTCTGGTTGGGTCTGTAGCGGCAACTGGAATGTCTTGGTTGAGAAATGTGCGAGAGCTGCACCCACCACACTCTTCGGGGTTTTTGCTTCCTCTTGGTTGTGGTTGTTGGCTGGACATGGCCATTGAGAAAACGTGTGCCATGGACTGCTGAGGAGACTGGGGGCAAACTGGCAGTGAGGGACTGAAGCCAGAGGCTGATGGTATAGGTATGATGGACTTGTGGTCGGCTGGGTGGGGTGTCCCTGGGAAATAATTGCGGAAGGGCAAATGGGACCAGCCTTCCTCCTGGAGCCCGTGCCTTCGCTTCATCCCGGGGGCCGCGTGTTTGTTCCTAGGCGTGTGTCTGTCGCGGCCCGGCAGCGAGCCCCGAGCGGCCCGGCAGCGAGCCCCGAGCGGCCCGGCAGCGAGCCCCGACCGGCCCGGCA
>VWZF01001872.1:1094498-1115292 GCA_013396755.1 Sclerurus mexicanus
CACACCGCCCCTCACGGCCCCACAGGGCCCCGCTCCGCCCCCGAGCTGCGCCGCCGAGGATGCCGCGGCGGGGCGGCCGTGCCCGCCTGAGCCGGCAGCGAGGGGGACGAGGGGCCGGCAGGAGCAGCTGGTCACAAGGCTGAGGGTCACGGCCTGGGACTGCGGGCCCCGCGCCGCGCTGAAACACAGATTCCTGGCTCGTGTCCTTCCGACCCGCCCGAGCCAGGGCGTTCAGGGCCTGAAGGCACCCTCTCGCTTCCCGCGGCGGCCTGAGGGCAGGAACAGCAGCGGGAGCGAGCACAAGTGTCTCCAGTGCCCCCTGAGCTCCTGCAACCCGGACGATACAGCCAAGGAGTCCCAAAGGGCACTGCCTGCCGCAGGGAGCAGCAGCTCAAGCTCCCCCAGCACACCAAGCCCGAGGGAGAAGCTTCCCTGGCCCCAGAGCTGTCTGTGAGCAAGGCCGACCAGCGCGGCCCAAAGCGTGAGCGAGAGCAGCAGCAGTGGCCCCATTCCTCCTCCCCTGCCCTGGCCGGATGACAGGCATGTTACATGAGTTTCTAAAACCCAGAAGGGAAGGAGGTGACCTGTTTCTTGCCCCTTCAAAGATCTGGGAGGACCCTGAAGCACAACATTTATAACAGGTAACCCATGGAGGATGCAGCACACTGAGGTTTCAGCTCTGTACCAATCCCTCTGGGGACCCACTTGGGGACAGGATTTCAAGCTTCATTTCAGACGTGTGTATGGCTCGTTCTGGGCTCCCTCCTCTCCTGCCATGCAGTGACTACCAGCCTGCTGAGTCTCTTACCAAATTAGGCTGCTTCTGCCCACCTTCCAGCCTGACAGGCTGTCGCAGAAGTTTATACCATGGCTGGCTAGGAACTTCTTTCTAATTTTAAGTCTAAGTGTATTTGTGATCCAGATGAGCTTCTAGGAGAACAAATTAGATTTTTGCCCTAGCATATATTTATGATGGATATATCCTGTTCCCCCTCAAACTCTCCTGTTTTAGGTTAAACAAGCTGCACACTCAGAATGGCCACTCACAAGTCTGCTTTGTACCTGCTACAGGTCAGCTCCATCCTTGCTGAGGGGGGGTATCTAGAGCAGCATCTGTAATGCCAGGTGAAGCAGTACCTCATACTTGTTGGTCTCTCTGGAAAATTCATTGTTGGGCATATCTTTGAACCGAGAGTCTTTATTCAGAGGCAAATTGGCAGCCCATGGACAGTGTCCACCCACCGCCTGACTTCTTCCAATGCTCCAGCTTGAGGGGTGCTTTTTTTACAGCATTCTGAGGCAAAACACTGTCGGTTTTCATAACTCTCCTTTCCCAGTGACTGACAGAGCCCCTTTCTTAGCCAGCTCCTTCCCCACCTTGCGTCTTCGCTGCCAGTCCTTGTGCCAGCAGCATTCAGTGGGAGATGGGACGTTATGCAGTCCCCTGCTCCGGACCATCTGTCTCTTGCCCTTGGTCTGAGGGATAGGGTGGTGCTGGGTTATCGTGTTTCTGCGGGAGAAGGTAGGTTTTTTCCCCCTCAAGGTCCTTTCTGCTCTGCTCCAAGGAATTGTGATAACCCTGTGGCTCAAGGAGGAGGGAATGACCTTTCTAAAGTTACAGAGAGGCCTGGGGAAAAGAAAGGGTCACTGCAGGTCCTGCCGGCATGCAGGGCTGTGAGAGGTGAAGGGGAGCATGTCAGGGGACTGTTGATGGGCAAGGAGCTCTGGAAGAGAACATGTCCTCCAGGTACCACCAGCCTTGTGCTGGGTGTCCCTCTGTGGCAGTACAAAGCATTGCTCAGGACTGGTTCAGCAGAGCCCAGCAGTACCAGTTGCCCCCATGGACGTCTGCACAGCCCAGCTGGGGCTGTGGGGAAGAGCTGGAGAAAAAGGGAGGAGGAAGATTTAAAAATAGTCCCCTTCTCATTTTTGCAGCTGTCATTCATAGTGCGTAAGCAAGCCTGAGGCCTCCCATCTCCCATACACATTACGCCTTACATAATGGGAGACACGCGGGCATCGCTCTGGGCCAGGAACAGGCATCAGGCTGGGAACAGGCAGGGATGTGACATTTATGCTACCCTCACAAAGCTGATGAGGAGCTCTGGGGTGTCCAGGCCCTGAAAATAGCCTGTGGATTGGGGAAGGCAGCTCGTGTGGCTGTCGAGGGCAACCCAGCCACAACCACGGGCTGGGAAGGAGGTGAGGGAGAGCAAGATACAACCCAAAGGCAAAGGCTGGCCTCGGTATGGGCTGCTGGCAGAAAGCTGGACGGGGCTGCTGGGCCACTGTTGTGCTTCTTGGGAAATGGCTGTGGGAGCAGGTTGGGGGCTGTGGGGAGAGCTGTGGGAAACACGTGGGACATTAGGTTCCAAGGGGTGACTGTTTGCCAGAGGGCAAGATGTGGCCTCCATCAGTGAAGGAGCAGGGAGGGATGCAGAAATGGCATAGGGAAGCAGAAAATAGGGATTGCAGAGCATCTCCCCAGGGAGGGGAGCTCAGAAGGGGAGAGCAGGAGGTGGGGGAGGACAGGTCTGGGGGAGGAGAGGGACAGGCAATGTAGGAAGGGACAATGCTGAGGGAAAACAGTGTGAGGAGGAGACGGAGTGAATGGGGAGAGTTTTGAGCAGGAGGCAGGGTGAGAAGAGCAGTGATGGAACTGGTGGGGGCTGGGGAAATGGAGGATGATTCAAGTGCTAGAGGAAAAGGTGAAGGTCCACTGGAACTACCAGGACTGCCTGCCCTTTTCTGTCACCCCAGTGCTACAGAACAAACATTGCAAAGGGCAAAAGAGCGCTCCACGTCCCACCATGTCAGCCACACTGGGCTCAGGCACTGCTCCCACATGCTTTTTCCCAGCCTCCCTCAGCCTCCCCAGCTCTGAAAACTGCTAACTCAGGGAAATTCCAGAGACAAGGGGCTGCACATGTGGCAGCAGGTCAGGAGGACAGAGTTGGGCAGCAGTGGGAAGGCCACTGCTCTGGACCTGTGAGCCTCAGTCTCCCAGCCTATCTCATTTAGAAACACTTCCACCCCTCCCACCTTCTGGCCAGGAACTGAACCATATGTCTGCTCACTGTAGGATCCTCTCTTCTTCCAAAGATCACCGGCTTTCATGCTTTATATGCCAGCAGCCAGACTGCCTTGGGTAAGGCATGAGTCATTGTGGTGCGGTTATTTAAAGTGTGTCTCCTAAGAGCCAGCCACGTGCCTGTGCTGTGCGGGCTGAGAGGGAACGTGCAGCTGGACCCCAGAGTTTACACACGGAGGGCCGGCTGCTGAAAGAAAGGCTGAGACCCAGTTAGCTTCTCCCAGAGCAAAGGGAAACCTTGGCATTTTGCAGCAGCCCCCCATCAGCGGTGAGAATAATGCAGCTCATCCCAGTCACAAACCACACCGGGCTATTTCCATGTCCACAAACCAAAAGTACTTCAGAGGAGGTGACTGTTGTTGCCCAGGAGCTGGGCAGGCCTGGGGCTGGTTTGAGACCCATGCAGTCACCTGCTTTATAAGGAGGCATGACCTGGAGCTGCCAGGATAGAGCTGGGATGGTGCTCGGGTTCTGGTGCTGGAGAAAGAGCTGGAGTCCAATCTGAAATTTCAGGCAGCTATGGACTTCTAACAACTGTTGGAGAAATGGATGCCTTAGCTAGTAAATATTTATGGCATATTCTAACTACTCCCTGCTGTTTTCCATTAGGACTGACATCCCAGAGCAATGAGTAAGTCCCGGTGTATGTCCTTCCTGGCTCTTCATCATTCAGCTAAACCCACTGCAAGGTTACTGGCCTATGAATGAATCCAGGCTCAGGAAAGCTCGTTCTCCCCCTGCATCCTGCTGGCACCGACTGAGGTGCCGGGCACACACTGTGCTTAGGCTGAGCCTCGCCATCCTGTCCCACTGAGGAGAGGTGGTAACAACAGCCAGCCTTGGCAGGACGTTTGAGGAGCTGTTGCTGGCCAAGCTGAGGCAAGACCGGGCATTTCTAGCGTATGGAAAAGGAGGCGTCACTGGTGAGCATGATGTCTGCACTGGCAGTCAGTGTGAGGAGCTGAGAGAGCAGAGCAGACTTTTGCAGGGGGAGTGCATGCAGGCCAGCTAGATGGAAGATCTTGTCCGTGTTTCCTCGCAAAAGTAATGTTTTCTGGCCCAGAGCAGAGGCAGCACCTGCAATCTCACAGTCAGGCTGCAAAAGCACAGAGCTGCTTTCACTGGTTGCAGGGCCCTGAGCTGCCAGGATATGTCCACAATTTTCCCTTCCTTTGGACCAGGCCCCTCGGCACCAAAACAGCTCTTCCCCAGAGCCTGGCTGCTTCTGCTGCCTCTTGCAGAGGTCTGGCCCTCCATTAACCTCTCGGGGAGGATCTTTTCACAGGGATGAGGTGCCGCCTGGAGCCCACATGAGATCACTTTTTCTCTCCTGTAAAATGCATCATTTAGCTTCACAGTATCACAGAACGTATAAGAGAAGGTATTTGTGCTAATTGCCCACTAAGCATTTACAGAAAAAGCCAGGCTCATCTTTTCCAAGACAGCAACAGCAGGAGAGAATTGTGCCAGGTACGGGACCCATTGTCATCTCCATGCCCAGCTCCTTCTGGCCTCTCTTCTGGGCTGTTGGAGGGCTGCTGTCTCTCTTCCATCTCTGCATTTGTATTACTGGATGATTTCCCCTCCCTCTATCTCCTTTGCTTGGCTGGACTTTGATTTTTGGATTTTTTTGCCTTGTCCTTTTCCTTCTCCCCTTACTGCCTCACTTCTCTGCCCCTTCATTTACCAGTCACTGGTGGCCACTAGCCAAAGTGGTGCTGGAGCTGTCAGTAAACGAGCCCTCCAACTCCTGCAACCCGTATTACAGCCCCAAACTCTATTTGTACCCCAGACCGTGGGCTCCAAGCCCATCTGCGGCTCACACTTCTCAGCCGAGCCCTCCTCCCACACAGCTCCACTACACTAGAGCTCCGCTACTTGTTGCTACAGCTGTAAAAGCAGGGACTGCCACAGCAGGGAGGGATTGTAGCTGCTACAAGTGCTTCAGGAACCAGCTCTCCCGCCAGTCTACATCAGGCTGATGTTTAATTGCCTATCTTCCCTCTGCTGTCTGAAGTCCAAATGCCACAGTCCCCTGGGGCCTTTACTGCAGTGATGGACACACTTAGGGGCTATGTAAGAGTTCACTTTGACCCCCAGCTAACAGGAACCAAGCTGTTCTCTCTGGTCTCTCCCTTCACTATGAAGTAATTTCTTCATCACTTTCTACATTACAGAATGTGGAGATGGCTTAGAAGAGAGAACAATAGTTACAAAATTATGAAAGGCATGAAGAAGTATCTACATGAGGAACAGTAGGGCTTTGGGATTCTGCTTCCCACTGATGATAGTGTTACCCTGTGTGGAGCAAGGCCACAATGAGCTAAGAGCCTGTTTGCAAGCTGAGACACCTCGGGCCTGCCTGTGAGGTCAGAAAAAAAAAATAGGGTTGCTGGAATTGGCGCTTGGGAGCCAGCAGTGGATGGCTCTGAACCAGTGCCTAGGCTGGATGGTGGGTAGCCTGGAGCTGCTTTCAGGTGGGATGATAACCTGATAACCCTTGGCGACAATGTCTGCTGAATTGGGCCCTGTGGTATTTTTGTAATAGCAGAGCTGTGAATTGCAGCTTCTCAGCTAAATTGCACTTGAGTAATGATCTCATGACTTGACTATCTCCACAACATTTTAATTAGTCATTTCTGTCTTCCCTACCACGACACGGTATTAGAACAAAATTATTGTTATTAGTACAAAATGTGACACCCACTGTCACATGGCTCTTTTCAAGATGGGGCTGTATTTCAGCAGCAATGGGTAGTCTTGAAGGTGTTTTTGGAGCCGTCGGGGGGAAAAGGCACCAACATAATGGATACAAAACCAAGGGTAGACCTTCTGACTCCTTTTCTTCACAGCCCACTGAGGGACTGGCACCCAAGAGCTGTAATGCTCTCATGGAAGTCAAGTCTGATACTGAGTGCAGCACAAGCAGAAACAGGCCCTGGGGAAGGACAGCAAGGACAGGAGCTTGGGAGAGAAAAGATTCAGAGGGTTCACACATGCTGACTCCTCCATGGGCGTAGGCAAGCAGAGCTGCATATATACTCCTGCTTTGCAGGAGCAGTTTCTACTTGTAGATAACACAGAATGGTGATCAAAAAAACCTGCCTCCCTTTTTGGCTCCAGCAATTAGCCTGTACTCAATGTTTCCATTAGTAAGCGAACTGAATGATGGCATTAGGTAGTTTGACATAATCCTGTTTGCCTACAAAGAACGTACAAACTCCTGCTTCTGTAAGCACAGCAGGAGTCAAACTGCATCAACAGCTTCTTTGGTCATAGCTCTAAGCCTCTTTTTAACCAGTTCTTCAACCTGCTTGGAGAAAGCTACTCAAGCTCTTGCTGCATGTCAAGTTGCACGTTCTTTGCTGCGCTGCCTGTACACTTCTGGAGTTCTCACCACTACTCTTCAGCCTCTCCTCTCCTCTCCTCTCCTTCTCCCTATCTTCCCTTCACAGCTTTGCTTTGGGATCAGTAGTTCCCAAGTGCCTCAGGACATTTATGATAGACACGTAGTGCAGGGATTTGGTAAGACACAGCTGCCTTCATCAGAAAATTACATTTATTCCCTTCTATCATCATAGTCCATCAACATTCATGGTATGTCAATGCCCCATTGCCACTTTGCTTCTGATTAAATGCCTCTGGGGTTTAATGAGTTTTCCTCCTGCTGTAAATGGTCACAGCTATGGTCACTGATGTAATCCCAAGATAATTTTGGACATCCTGGGAGGGGTGGCAGAACCAAATGCAGCTGCAGCATTCTTCAAAGGTTGAAGGCTCTTTTGGAGACTTCTGCAAAGCAAAACACACCTTGCAAAAGCCATCACCCAGATGGTCAGCAAAGACTGGTCTCAACAAGCTGTCCTGAATGCACTCCCCTCATCTCCAGCCACACTTCTGCCATCCTCGCATCTGCCACCTGCTCCGTCATTAGCTCTTGGGCTGGAGCCAAAGACTGTGGCAACACCCGAGCTACTAATTGGGCTATTGCAGCAGCACTAATAGAGCGGGGATGCCTCTGCCAGCCAAGCCAACTGCTCCAAGATGGGCTAGTGTGTAGCCAGCACTCCTGCTGAACTTGAAGCCCCCCACACTACAGAGCAGCAATGAGCTCCCACAGCCATGTGCCTGTGCCCACATTTTTGTAAATCCTGTTTGCTGCATGGAGGGCGGCCACTGCCAGCCAGGCAAGGCATGTGTAGGAAGTGGAGAAGACCAGGAAGAGCTGGGGAGGGGGAAAAATGGAATCAGCTGGTCACAGGTGAATGGCATGGGGGTGAATGGACCCAGCAGGAGGCAAAGGTACTACAGGGAGAGATATGGCTGCTTGCTGGTGGCAGAACTCTCTCTTGCACCCTACTGCTGGCTGCTGTTTGCTCCTAGGATCAGGCCACAGTGTTTAGGGGAAATAATCCATTGGAGCAAGGAAGACAGATGAGCGAGAGGAGGAGGATAGGATCCTGGAGAAGGAGCTTCCCAGGTTCCTCAGGTGAATGAGCATTCATCCTGGAGAATGCAGTACCCATGGAGGCATTAGTGGGTGTCATATCCAGATAGCTGGGAAACCCTTCCATGCTCTTGGGGTCTTCCTACATCCTCTGGCAACAGGTGCATGTTCACCTTCCTTTCTGGTCTGCTTGGTGAACATCATCCACAAGGCAGAACAGACAAACTCATTTGTGGGCCAGTTTGAGTGTGTAACTGCCTGAGGTCGAACCTGCTTTGCTTGGCCTTGAAGAGGCCAGCATTCACCCAGCAGGAGTGAACCTTTGGCAGGGCAGGCTCCAGGCAGGAGTGAAGACAGCTGTGCCCTTAGGAAAGAGGTGTTTAAGTGTCTGTGAGGTGGAGTGCCACGGCACTGCAGCCTGCTTTGCTGGTGGAAGAGCCTGGAAAGCCAGCCCTTGCCACCACAAAATGAGTAAGATCCTGCCAAGTGACAATTACCTCCAGGAGGAAATGGGGCTCCCTCCAGGAGCAGCAATGACCCCTTCCCCCAAGAGTATCTCCAGGTGAAAAGGGTGGCCAACCACTTCACCCGGCACAGGAACAGAGGAAACACACACAGGATCCACTGCCCGCAGTGGAGACCCTTTTCTGTCTGCAGACCTTGCAGGAAGAGGGAACAAAACAAATGGGGGTCCCCTTGCTAATCGTACCTTCCTGAACAGAGTTGTATCACAGGAAAATACTCGGGAAGGGTTTGTTATGGGGGTTTTTTTGGTGAGGTCACAGCCTCTCCCAATTCTGTCAAGGTCAACAACACTCACTGAATAAAATCAGTGGGTTTTTGTCAACCAGGCAAACACAGTGACATCCTCTCCCCTTGCCCTTTTACCTCCTGGGCTGTGGAAGCCAAAAAGCACCTTCCTTTGCGGGAAGCTGTGCCACACCACTGAGGTGACATGGTTTTCTCCAGTGGGGTGCTGTGGTCTGACTTTGTGGCTTCCTCATGGTAGTGGGCCACTCCCACCACCTCTTGCAGCCCTACAAGGGCAGAGCAGCTCTGGAGAAGACACTTGTGCAACTTTGCAGCACACTTCAGGTATGTTAGAGGAAGGTGTCCAGCTCCAACCAGTTCTGGACTATGAAGCTCTACTGGCCAGGCAAGGGAAGGGTCAGCACACAGTTACTAACACAGACCTCCACTTCCTAGGGATGCTTTGCAGATTACTGTTGTGGTCCTCAGACAACCTCGTTCAACCAGCTCATCCTGCTTTCCAGGAAAGCTCCATCACAGGTACAGATCAATCAGGTGCTGCTGGAAGACCCGCAGGGTCCCAGAGAAGCTCCCAGCAGTTACTGCATGCACTCAGAAGAGACAAGAAGTCAGTCTCAGGTATCCCACGATATAAAACACTGGGGCCAAGTTTGGGTGGACTCGGGTCCTTTCATAGCATTTTGAGGTGCACAGTGGGAAGCCTGGAGTTTTTTTCTTAAAAATATAAAGAAGAAGAATCTCCTCAGCTGTGATGTCGTCTGTGTGTTCATAGAGAGATGGAGTCAGTGGCTTTGTCCTGCAATAAATAATAATCCAATATGACTGATGAGGTACCTGCTGTTTAGATGCTGTATTATTCTCTGCTTACTGTGGAGCTGTTGTAGTCCTCACTCTCGCCTCTGTAGCCATTGCTGTTGGAAAGGTTTCAACTTATGTTCAGTGACTGGTCAAAATATTCCCATCATGTTTCTCTGTGAAAGAAAATAATATTTTTCAAAGAGCCCTGTGCCTTTGAAGAAGATGGTAACTCCAAGATTCAAAATGAAGAATAAAATAGTCTTTTTTATCTGGCTTTTTATCAATTGGGTAACTTCAGTGGCCAAATTTCTCATTTGAAGAACTGAGTGAGGTCTCTCTTGCATGGTTTTATAGACTTGATCTGTGCTGTGCAAACCCCAATGCTCCTCTGGCAGATGAGGTCTCTTTGGTTCCCCCTGGTTTTTCTGTGTGTCCCTCACATGCCCAGTGAACTGTGAGAGTGCTGCCACTCTGGATGTCGTGGGTGACGTCTGGTGTGTCCTCCTGGCTGCAGCTGGGCGCCACACAGCACTGCTGGGTGCAGGCAGGGACAGATGACCTCGGTGGATTCTGGAAAGGCGCCCGAGGCCTGCTGTGACGTTGCTCATGCCTCTGTGGGAGCCCGCAGCAGCACGTGTTGACACTGAATCCGACTGCAGGAAGATCAGGAAATGCAAGAATGCCTGTTGTCGAGGGAAGCTGGACATGGCCCTTGCATGAATTCGCTGAGCTGTGCAACAAAGGCCCGTGAAAGAAGCATTTCCTGCTGCAGCAACATCACCCATTGCCCTCCCTATGCATCACCTTGTGTGGGTCATTTCGAGTTTATTTTTTTCCGACGAAAGCCGCAGCTGCACCTTCTGCAAGCAGTTTCTGGCTGATTCACTCGAAGGAAAACTTTGTCCTTGGTGGAAACACCCTGCCAAGTGGGAGGGACACGCTCCCTCCTGAGGATCTGCTTCCTTCAGCAGCCAAGCTGTGCCAGCAGCACAAGGCCAAAAAAAATAACCAGAACCGCCCCTCTCAGCTAGATCTCAGCAAACTGCAGAATAACATGGGGACCACACTTGCCTTCCTCAGCCTTCAATGGAGTCAGTTCCCCTGTCTCCTTCCACCTGTACCATTCCCTGCCCCTCCCCAAGGCAAGGAGGCAAAACCCCAAATTGTCTTCAGAGATCCTCTTTTCCTACCTCTCTCCTGTGTCTCTGAGCACTTCTTGGGGAAAAAAAAGATCACATTCCTTCCTGGCACATGCATGTACCACACTGGAGTAATTTTTGCCACTGGCAATAGCCACACACAGAATGTGCCCTTCGCTGAACGGTAAAACTCAAGAGCACCATGTGCCAGCTCGGGTTTATCCATCGCCAGCATGTCTTGGGGCTGGGGTGAGAGCTTCATTCTTCAGCAGCTTTATAAAAAGATGAGGTTTCTGAAGGTGACGATGCAGACGGCAGCGGGGGGATAGTAAGAACAGCTCTGCAAGGCCTGGGGTGAACATGTTCCCGACTGTGTTTGACTTGGAGCCTCGCCACAGAAACCAAAGGAAAAAGCACAAGGTTTTGGAGGCAGCTAACCTTGGCCACAGCCTGCTGCTGGGCTGGTGCCTGTGCTCCAGTGGAGGAACATGTGGGGTGGAAAGACCTGTCTGTCCCTCTGTGGCCGTGGTGTCAGCCTTGCCCCTCACACCCGCTGGGGCCATGGACAGTGTCGGGGCCACAGCCATGTGAGCAGGGAGCAGGTGGCATTGGCAGGAAAACTCCTCAGGGATGCCAAGGACTCAGCAGGTCCTGGCCCCCCCGGCAGTGGTATTTTTCCACCTCTTGGTCCTGGCATGTCGGCAAGTGCTGGGACACGGGGAGGCACCCGCTGCTGGCGGCGCCAGTACCATGTGTTACTCAATTCCAATAATCCCAAGTCTCTGGGAGACTCTGGGGTAGCAGGACTTGCTCTCCTGTTGGACAACACTCAGGCTGTTTTTTAAACACAGCACAGGGAATGGCATTTCATCCTTGCATAACGCTTTCCTCTGTGAGCCAGCCCCTCCCTCTCCTTGTACAGCCTGATTCGAGTCAGAAACTGCTGCTGTCACAGACTGAAAAGCCCAAGGCTGAAGCATGGCATTTTCTACCCAGGCTGTCTCCTCCTTTCAGGTAGGAGCCTGCCTGCTCCGTGACTCAAGATGCAAGTTTCCTTCTTAATAACGGAGTCCCCTCTGACGAGTGTCTAAACAACACCCCCACACCCCTCGCTCTGGAGGTTTCAGGAGACAAGTCCCATCTTGCTGCCGTACCTTGCTGGAGCACGCTACTTAGGGACCGACTCATTCACTGTCCAAACACCCAGCAAACACTCCCACACCCAGGCACTACCCTAACAAGGGGCTTCGGCACCTCTTCTCCTCTCTGGAGGCTGATGGAAGGCAGAGCCTGTCCCTGCATACTGCTTCCAGGCAGGGGTTTCAGCTCCCCGCACCCTTCAGGCTCAACACAGCACAGTGGCAAATACCTCGGGAGGAACAAGGCTATACTAAACTTCTTCCCTAATCCCTGCCCAGGCCGTGCAGCTATCAGCTGTAAACTAACTCCAGGCCCTACCTGTGCCCAAAAAGGGTAAGGCTCCATGCCTCCCTACGTCACAGCTGAGCAAATGCAGGGCAAGGATCAGGAAGGCGCATAGTCGCCCTCGATTTTCCATGTCCAAAAACATGTCTAAGGGTAAGCATTTGTGCGTACTTCAGACAAATGATTACAAGGGGTTTGAAACACAAAGGGGAAAAAATAGTTTTGTTGCTTAGCGGAGTGTGACAGTCACATGGCACACAGCAGGCACAAGCAGCAGCCCAGCTCCCGTGGCTCACAAAGCCGAGGGCACAGTGAGCTCTTCCAGGAAGAAATTTAGGCTAGAGGGGCTGAGGGGGCATGGGTAAGGACACTAGTGGGAGTCAGCTCCAGCTCTGTGTTTGGTTTCCTCAAGGACATTCAGAGCAGCTTTTTAAGGAGGCAGCATGGGGAGCTGCAAGCCACCCCTCGAGCTGGGGCTGGGGAAGCTGGGTCACATAGGCATTGGCACATGGAGGGCGTGACAGGAATTTCAGCACCTTCCTCAGCAGAGAGGCCATTTCATCTCCTTTTGCTAAAAACAAGCTGCTCCCTCCAACATAAATTCTGATTAAAGCTGAGCAGTGAGAGGTTAGAAACAAAAGAGAAAAATCAGACCTTCATCACTCCTGCATGTTCTCATATCCAGCCTTAAACCCACCCTGCTATGGGAAGTCACCATGGATGAACATCCACAGCAGGGGAGAGAGGCCTGAATGTACACCTTGATGTTTCCTTAGCTTAGCAAGTACCCCAGATGCCCCAGGATAAACTCAAATTAGTTTGCACAGAGGGGAAAGGAATCAACCTAAACCCAGCACCCCCTCTGCGTGAAGCACTGCCTAGGAAAGCTTCATCTACCCCAGACAGTGACACACCAGGGGGCTCCCAGCCTGGCCCCACAGGTGATGGCCCTGGCCAGCTGCCACAGAAACTGGGTATTTTAGGAACTCTGCCAATTGACTGAAGGCCCCTTGAAGCACCACATGCCAAAGGCATCCAGTTCCCTCCTCTCCCCCCGGGAAAAGAGCCAGCTCTCCCCCCCACCCCACCCCAGGGAGCTGAATCATGGCAGGACCAGGGATGGCCAGGCACATCGCCACTTTTTCCTATGCGCTGCTATTCTTGGCCGCAGGAGAGGTCACTGAGACAGCTGCCCTGGCCGTGTTGTGCAAGCCTGGGCATCACCGAGCTATTCCTAATGCTATGAAACCTCTGCCGAGCACACCCCAAACCAGCGACCTTGCCTGCAGAGGCTGACACCGAGCACCAGTTCATCCGAAGGTGGCCGCATCCCTCCTCACCCAAATCCAGGCACAGCAGAGGCATTCTCTCCCTCCTGAGCACACACCACATGACAACCAGTTATTATATCATGCTTTTAATACAAACTTAAAAAAATCTGGAACAATAGAAACTGTACAGATTTGATCAACCTTTTTGTGGTGGTTTTTTTTTTGTTTTTAACTAAATCTCTAGACACACCAATGTCCCGTTCCAAAATATTGCACAACATTCTGAATACAAAACTCTGATTGTATTCCTCCTTCGCTAAAGGAAAAAAAAAGAAGAAGAAGAAAAAAAAGAGACAGCAACCCCCTGCCTCCCCCTCTCAGTAGCCCCCTTCTCCAAAAGAAACCCAAGCAGAGCACACACAGAAACCCTCCACTTGGAGACATACAGACTTCTGTCCTCTTTCACTCCTCTCCCACAAGGCAACTGACAATTCACTCCTTGGAGAGGGGCGGGAGGAAAAGGAGGGAGGCTGAGTGGGGAGAAAGGTATCTTCACCACTTCTTTTTTTTTTTAAAGTTTTTTTCCTGAAAAAATATTTTTTTCTCTCCTCTTTTAAGAAAAAATCTTGAAAAGAAAAAAATTACAGTTTTTTTACGTTAGAAATATACATATATTATATATACCTCTTACATTTTACAAATGTAGCAAATTATTCAATACAAACAGACATCAACAAAAAGAACACAAACCCATAAAAAATAAAAGTTAAAAAAAAAATCTTCTCTCTTCTCTTCCTAAGAAACCAGGTAAATTAGTGCAGGTTTTTAAAAAATAAAATCGAAGCTGAACGCCTACATCCAAGACTAGAAAAGACCTGAAAAGGCCGTTAGTTTCCACTGCTGCCTGACGCTGGAGGAACATTTCTGAAGCACGCTTTTTTCCTTTTAAGATACAAAGAGGTTGGTCCCTCCTCTTTTCCTCCTTCCACTCACACCACTATTTTTAAAGCAGGTATAATACGTGTGGCAGGGCAAAGCGGCATCAAAGCTTCACACACATAAGCAGGTGGCCAAGGGGTGTCCCCACCTCTCTTCTCCCTCCTTGTGCTGCAAGAGAGCACGCTGTCCTGTGGCAGTGGCTCACAGGTGGCTTTGCCAGGTGTGGGGACAGTGGGGGTAACTGGACCAGGTCCTGCCATCAGGGGCTGAGCACCCCTCAGAGTCCAGTGCAGCGAATAGGGTGCACCCAGCAGTGTTGTGCCAGGGAAGACTGGGTGGCAGTGGTAACATCTGTAAGTGAAGGGTTAATAAAAAAAGAAAAACAGGAAACCCAACAGCTGGGCCATTGCTCAGCAACTTGTCCTAGTCTGGAAAACTGCGGGGTTGAGCCTGCAGGCATGGCTCTGGGGAAGCTGGTTGGGCTTTGCTCTCCTTGCCCACTCACTGTGTTGGTCATAGCTCAGAGGCAAGCAGCTTGTTTGGAAATCCATGCTGGGCACATTGTCAGGACTGTGCGCCCCATCACCCACCAAGGCGAAGGGTGCGCTGGAAACTTTCCTTTGAAGAGCTTCGGGCAGTGGCAGTTTTGCTGGGACAGCCCATTACCTTCTGCAAAGGCTCACAGGCAGCACAACTACAAGAAGGCTGGAATGCCTCCAACTCAGCTCAAGGGAAGGGAGCAGGAAAAGCATGAGGTCAAGCTCATATCACTGAAACAAGGATTTTCTGAAAGAGCACACTGGTACCACAAGTGCAGGAAGAGTGGGTTTCAGAACATGCTCCAGAAACATCATTAGAAGAAAACCAAACCTCAAGTCTGGGAGGCAGCAAAAAAGCTTATTTTTCTTTTAAACTGAGAACTTCAAAGACTGGAGTTTCATCATCTTCATCTCTCTTCTCTGCACACTTTCACGCTCACACAACAGCCCCCAAGGAGACCTCCCTTCCCACCTAGAGAGCCCCCACCCTTCCTGGGCATGAAGCAGCCCTTGTTTGGCTTCCTGTGAAAGTGGGTTTTGGAGTCCTTGACACAGAAACGACCAAGCCGAAAAGCCACTACTGCCTGACTGCAGCACATCATCCTGGGGAAAGCTGCAGGGGCATTCCCAGATCCCAGTCCTGCACCATACATTCACGTGTTGGGATGGCCCCTCACCTTTGGACTGCCCATCCCAGCTCTGCTCTAGGTTTACCACTGTCTGTGCTAATGTGATCTGGCTGCAGTGAGAAATTTATGCTAGGTGCTTCCTTTTTGCACCAGATCAGCCACCTCCTCATGCTCCTCCAGAAGGGCAGGTGAAGGGATTTAGTCTGGTGCCTACCTGGCTGAAAGCACAAACCCTTTATGCTACCACTCAAAACAGCAGCTTCAACAACATCACCCTTGCTCTTCCTCAAAAGTTGTGCTGCCTCACTAAAAAGAAAGGAATTCCCTCTCAGAGCTAAGATGATGAATTCACAGCAGAGAATGAGAACTCTGACTTCAGAGGCCAATCCAGATAGATGCTGCGCCCTGCTGCTGGGGAGAACATCTGGGAAGTGGGGGCAGAATCCAAGTGGAGTCCAGCTGGTTCAGTGCCACCTCCCCCAAGCCACAGAGACAGGCAGGTGGCATTTCTACACCACAGGGCTGTCACCTAGACCAACCAGGCAGCTCTGAGAGAGCACGGAAAGGCCCCCTGGCTCAGATGCAGAAGGGGACAATAACCAGAGCCACTCAGCTCAAAGCACTGTCCCTCTGTAGCCACAGCTGCAAGTGCAGATGAGGAAAAGAGCAGGAAGAAGCCATTTCACAGTAATAATCTGCTCTGCCTATGATGTGCTGGGAGACGGTCAAGGAGAAGAGTTAGTGCTTCTCAGCACAGAGACAGAACAGCTGACGCCAGCTTGGTCTGGAGCCACAACAGTCTACGCCAGTGGGCACAGTGAGTAGATGCCCTCTGTCTACATGCAGAGCCGTAACAGAAAAAGCCAGCTCACCCACCTGTTCTGGCTAACACGCAACAAGAGTGTGCGTGTCTCCACCAACACTGACTCATCCTTTCCCCATCCCTCCTTCCAGCACGGTGGTACAAAGATGACATCCCTACACTCAGGTGGAAGGACCCTGTGTCCAGCGCGGGGTAGGGGATGTTGCAGGGAATCAGAAGCACTGTGACCTACAGTTGCACCAGATCTTGGGCTGGGGTGGAGGAACGAGGAACACAAACCAAAAAAATCCCAAGACTCATTTTAAGGAGTATAAAACTGAGTAGGAAAAAAGCACAGGGACTGAGTTGAAAAACAATTCAGTGCTTCAGGAGCGTTGCCAGCACAGCGCAACAACACTGAGCTCTCTCTTTTCCCAAGAACCTATATTTATAAGATTTTAATATTTTCTGTATATTTCTATTTTTCTTTTCTCTCCCTCTTTTTTGTTTGCTTTGTTCTTGTTTCCCCCCTCCCTCCCTGCCCCAAAATACTCTCCTTCCTTTGTGTTCAGTTGGCCAGGACGACAGGCTGGAACGACTGGCTAGGATACTGCATGGCATTCAGGTTGTAGCTGAGTCCTTCCACAAAGGGAGACTTCTCCAAAAAGAGGCTATTGGTGCTGCCACTGAAGACCTGAGCCATATCAAAGGTACCACCTGTGCTGGTGTTGAACTGCGATGCTGGCAGGATGCTGCTGGCCTGGCTCTCACTGGCAACACCATCAAAGAAGAGACTGCTGGCTCCTGGTGATCCACCGCTGTAAACGAACTCCTTGGCATTGGGGGAGAGCTGTGACTGCGGGGCTTGGCTCCCAGCGCTCCCGACGAAGTTCAGAGAGTGCATAGACAGGGAGAGGCCTTTGTGCTTCAGCAGGTTGGTGGTGGGAGACCTGACCATTCTCGGCTGCTGCACAGCCCCTGCTCCACCGCCCCCTCCTCCGGCGCCTCCGCCCTTCTTCATCTTGGTAGAGCCGAACTTGGTGGCAGCAAAGGTGGCAGTGGTGAAAGTGATGGGCTGTGCAGAGCGAGGGATGAAGGTGGGGCTAGGAGACTGGCCAAAGGAGGGGGACGGAGAGTTGGACAGCGAGTTGTCCTGGCTGCCAATGGGAACAAATACCTGGGCATCAGGGTTGAAGCTGCTCTTGATTTCTTTATCCAGCTCTGTGGCGCTGCAGCCCTCGCTGTCATCCAGGTAGAGGACTTTAACAGTGCCCTTCTCGCCAATCTGGTAGGAAACCTCAAAAGGATCAATCCAGACACTCAGCTCTTCAGGCACGTTGGCGCGCACATCCTCCACAGCCAGCCCGCTCCGCTTGGCCGCCAGCTCCACCACCGGATCCACTGTCTCCCCTATATGAACACAGCGATAGCCAGATCCCTTCAGAGGCTTCTCTGGGTACCAGTGACCCTCATACTTCTTCTTCAGCAGGCGTTCTAGCTCCTCCCCGAACAGGTCTGCCCGCCTCCGAGGAAGCTTGTTGTACAGGTATGAGATAATGAAGTTAAGAGCAACTTTGATCTCCAGATGCATACTCTCTTCGCAGCAAGCAAGTCAGGGCAGTGTATTAAAAGTGACAAAGTGACAGAAACATAGACAAGATTTGGCTCCAAACAGACCTAAGGAAAGAGCGAAAAGAATGGATGAAGATGACAGAACACAACAGCTCTTCTCCACCTGTTGAGATAAACAATCATGATTTTTCATGAACAGAAGCAGAATGAGCACTTTGCATAAATACCAACAAGAAGTAAATCTCCCTAGGAGAGTCACCACAAACCTGCTGTCTCTCAAAACAGAGGTTAGGAAGGAGTCTTCCCTGCTCCTGTTTCAAAAGAAATACAACCTGCACACAGGTACGTACATTATGCTCACCTCACTGCCAAGTACTGGTCCTGAAACCCGGCAGGCAACTGTCTGCTCTGGCAGAGCTATTTCAGCACATGTAATGTGCCTCTCTGTGCCCTGGCACTCAGCTGCTTCCAGCACGGCTCACCTGCACCAGCCTCTCCAGAACACAAGCACAGCACCTGAACAGCCTCGTGACTCGCTCAGCAGCTTGTGCAGAGACCTGCTTGCACTCAGGATGGGCCAGCCTCTCCTCTGGGAGGCAGGGTGGTCGTGCCAGGTGCCACATCCTACTGGCACAAGCGCAGAAGGGACAAGAAGGAGCAAGGGAGGGTGCTGAGGCACCAGCTGCCAGCCTGTGTTTACTATGCCCTTGACTGGCAGGCACATATCTTATTAAGTGTACCCAGTTGAGACTGCCTAGCTACAAGACTAAAATCTCAGTTTAATTCAGCTGAAGAGGGGGGAGAATGGGACAGTAAATGCATGTGGGGTCACAAAATACACGTGTGCCAACAGCCTGTCCAATACAATTCACATCGCTTACCCTTGCACAGTGGGAAGATGAGCTCTGCCAGGGTCGGGTACCTACTTAAAAAAAAACCGAAATTGCTTGCCAAAGGCTGAAGTAATCCTCCCTCTCTCAATCTCTCTCTCTCTCCCTCCCTCGTGAGGAAGTCTTCAAAATGGAGAGAGCCCACAAAAGCACAATGCAAAACCACAACACTGAACTCTCCCACTTTACACAGATTTGCAAATAATGTTTGTCTGGGTACAAAAAAAACCCCAGGTAGGTCAGCATTACACTCTGTCACTCATCCAAACAAGACAAATCCCACAGATATTTTAAGAGGAAGCACACTTCCAGTAGCCTCCACGCCTCTCCAGGGGGAAGAGGAATATCCAGTTTTTAATTGGCAGCTTAGTCAGAGGCTGCTCTGGCTTCAGCTGCCCTCACCTTGCTCAAACAGACACACCACGTTCAACCATCTTCCTAAAATGGGCTTCAGGGATGCTCTCACACAGCACTAAAGCCAATGTTTACAACATGTGCCAATTATTTGGGGGTGGGGATGGAGTACAAACATACATTGTCAGCATTCCCCTGAAAAACTGGGAATCCCAGCAGCACAGCCAGGTATCCACCCTGGCCTAGGTCAGAAGGAAGAAAAAGCTGACCAGACTTGTTTGCTTGATCTAGTTTAGCGGGCAAGAAGAGTTAAATAAATTTTAACAAAACCCTCAAGTATTTTGAGGCTTTATTGCAAAAAAAAAAAAAAATCCAGGGTGCAGATTCTATGCTTTTTCTGTACTAATCTGAGTTCACAGAAGCTTGATTTTAGGAGGATGGTAACCTGAAACAGATGCCACACTTGAGTGTCACCAACAAGAAGGCCATTTCTGCAAGGAATTCCCTCTGTGTTTTACTCAGCAACAAGAAAAAAACACTGCAACGAGGGAGTGGGAAAGAAGTTTCACCTTTAAAACCTGCTTTAAGGAATTATTGTAATGTAACAAACTTTGGTAGATCACTGAGACCTGACCAAGTTCAAGTAAGAACAAAGGAACACCAAAGAAATAAGCAACCAGTTTTACAGAGAACACTGAGGAGAAACCATTTTCAGAAGGCAAGAGTCTGAGCATGGAGATGGAGCCTTTTCTACAGAAAACAGCATAAAGCAAGCTCCTGAAAGAGCACACCTAAACCCTAACAAGAGCTTATGTGGCCTATGCTACCTCAAGGGGGGAATTACATGGAGCTCTCCCATTTTTTAGCTTTGAGACATTTAAAAGAAAAGACAGCTTTGTAAATCTTTTAATGTTGTGATAAATTCTAATCCAGATCCAAAGTATATTAAGAAATCAGAAATTACAGATTGGGAAAGGAGCAATGGCCAAAATTTGTTACCACCCTATCTGCAACACAAATGTCTCAATATACATTGAGGAGCCCAGAGCCTCATCAAGCTTCTGCAGAAAACAGTGAGGAAGAACAATTGCAATTGTAGTATATATATATATACACACACTCTGTCTCTTTTCTTTCTTTTCTTTATGAAGTACTCCCCCTTCTTAAAAAGGTAATAGGGAATACTCTGTACCTCAACTATTATGAAAAGGATAACTTAATTAGCCTAATGACACCAAAAGCTGCCAAGGTAGGGGCATATGACTGATACCTGCACAAAAAATCACTGGCTCCTCTGGTTGGTGACAGGGTAAGATGTGTTCCAGTAGGATCCCCTCAATCTCTTTCTATTGCACTGAAAGGTGATAAAACAATGATGAAAAAGAAATTAAAAAAATTTAAAAAAAAAAAGAAACAAAACACAAAAAGCCACCAAAATGCAGCTGAAGCAGCATGGCTCTGAGACAAGAAATTACTAAATATCAATTTTAGGAGGTATTCTGAGCAGTCTTCCATAAAGGCCAGCGCTTCCGAACTAGAGGCTGGCTGTGCATGGGCAGAACACCGAGGTGCCGGCAGGGAACAAAGGGCTGTTCCTCTGCTCTGCGGAGGGAACGCCGGAGCCCCCTCAGCCGCCCCGTTTGTCTGTGTGCTGCAGGAGGGAAGCAAACCACCACTCGCACCGGGGCAGAGCGAAAGGGGACCGACGGGCTCTCCGTGCTGACCCGCCTACGCGGCGGGTGTCCTTGCGGGTGTGCCCCCGGGGCCGGCTGCCCCCGCGGCCCCAGCGCCGGGCACGCCCGTCCGCACCGCGGGCCCCCCTCCCTGCCTCCCTCCCNGCGGGAAGGGGGACACCGCGGCCACATCCCCCGGGCCCAGCCCCAAACTGAGGTGAAGGGAACAAGATGGTCAGCCGGGGCACTGCCGAGCGTCCCCGACCCAAGGACTTGCAGCCCCGCCGCCCTCCCCTGAAGCCCCATTAATCCTCCTGGGGGCTGCAGCCGCACGGCGACTCCAGGGACGGGCACACCGCCCGCCCCGGGCGGGGAGGGCTGCGGTGAGGCCCCTCAGGAGGGAACGCGGGCCGGGCCCGAGAAGGGGTGTGGCGGGGGGGCGCACCCCGGCCCC
>VWZF01001872.1:1115610-1127810 GCA_013396755.1 Sclerurus mexicanus
GCCCCACTTACTTCGTCCTCGGCTCCAGGGCCGGTGGCTGGTGGCGGGGGGGCCGTGGGCGCTGCCGGCGGCTCTGTGCTCAGTGCTCAGTGCCCTCCCTCGCTGGTGGCCGGCGGCGCGGGGCGGACCTGGCGCGGCGGTGGCGGAGCGGTGTCGGCGGAGCCGCCCGCGCCCTGGCCCCGAGTGAGCCAACTCACGGCAAACTTTCACCCTTAGCAACCCCCGGCGCACGGATCCGCCCCGCCCCGCCCCGTGTGATGCGGCCCGCGGGCCGGGCCGGGACTACTTCGCGTGCGGCCGCCGCCCCCCGCAGCGCCGCGGCTGTCCCGGGGGTAGGGAAGGGAAGGGAAGGGAGGAAGGGGCCGGGGGCTTAGCGGGGATTGACCTGAGGATTTCCCCAAGCGGCTTAGCCCAAGCCGGGGGGGCTCGGCTCGGCCATCGAACGGTGCGGGAGGGACAGGCCCGGCGCTCCCCGGCCCCGCGCACCACGGGCGCCGTGAGGCCCCGGGGCTGCCGAGGGGACAGTCCCCCGCACAGCCCGGCCACGGTCCCCGGGCAGGAGCCCCAGCCCCACTGCAGCGGGACGGCCCGGGGACAGGTACCCGCGGGCAACCCCGCCTCCCTCCCTCACCGCACACCCCTCGGGACCCCCGGCACGGGCGGGGAGCCTGGCGGGGCTGCGGGCCCATCTCCGCCGGGCACAACGGGGCAAGGCCAAGGCCGGCGCGCCGCTGTCACCCCGGGGAGGGCAGGAGCCACACGGACGCCCCCTCGGCCCCGCCCCCGCGGGCCCCGCCCCCGGACTACTTTGTCAGCGCACGCCCGTGTGCCTCCGCCCCCAGCGGAGGAGGGCCGGCCGGGCCGCGGCGGAGACGAGGTACCCGCAAGGTGCGCAAGCGCCGGCCGTGCTAAAAATAACTGCTGCGTGTTAGCAACAGCCCTCCCATTGGCTGGTCGGGCCCGGCGGCGCCTTCGGATTGGGGCGCTGCCTCAGCCAATGAGGCTGAGGGGTGTGCGCGGGGGGCGGAGCCCGCGCGGCGCGGGGGCCGCCGGGAGATGTAGTGTCCGGGGCGGCCGCGGCCTGTTCGTCCCGCGTGTCCCGGCGCGGTGCCCGGGCAAGGACAGCCCCGCGGCCACGGGCCAGCGACGGCACCCGCGTCCCCAAAGGCTGAAGGCACTCGCTCCCACACACGGCTCCACAGCCCGTATTTTAAACCAGACCCATTGATAGTTCCCGCAAAATGAAGGAAATACCTAAGCAGGCCCCTAGGCCATGCATTTTACAGCCCAAGGTCACACCACCTTGCACACAGTCCACCTGCAAAGGGCTCTCGCCGTCCACACATAAGGCAGCTTTTGATCGGAGTAAAACTCCAAACTAGTGGAAGGGACACCAAGGACGGCATTTCCAGGCTCTCCCACTCGTGTGTCCTCGCCTTCCTCAGCGCTGACACAAGCAGGGAGGGAGGGAGAACCGGTCTTGGTGACCCAAGCATTACCACAGTCCCTGTTGCAAGAGAGGTTACTGGTCTGGCAACAACCTCCCAAGTGCAAAAACGCAGTGTGTGTCTTGTCCCCTTTCCACACCGGTCCTCAGCATCCCTCTGGGTTTGGTTTGTCCTCCCTCTCTCCCGAACCCTTTACCTCAGGCACTTCTTTTGAGGCCAGCCAAAGCCATGCGTTAAGAAATGTGTTAAAGTTCCTTCCCAGCCACAGTGCTACAGCACCCAGCTTTGCTCATTTTTGCACTAATTAAAGGGGAAAAAACAACTTTTGAAGTGTTTTTTTTTCTTTCCTGCAGGGGAAGGGGGAAGATTTATGAGAGCTATTATGAGCAGCCTTATTTTCATCACTCCTACTTTAAAAGGAATTTAGTTACAAGAGAACACTTTTTTTTTTCCTCTCCTATTATTCCCTTTTTCTGCTGGAAACAAAATCATGCTGTCAGCCAGAGATCAGGAAATCAAAACTACTGAGCTATTTTTAGCATCATTAAGCAAAAAGAAAAAAAAAAGGCAATTACATTTCTAAAATTCTATTACTGTTTTAATAAGGCGTTACTAAGAGGGTGTCACAGATTAGGGCTCTTTAAAATACCTGCGCCTTGACCGTGTTCCTTTAATTGCGGCGTCGCCCTGGTACACATGCAGGCAGAGGAATTCTGTCACAGTAGCTGCTCCTGCATTCTCAGCCATTTGGATATTACGTCAAGACAAAGCTACCGCGTCACGTGCGCACGGGGAGGGGAGGAATTGCCCATCTGCCGGGACCGAGCTTGTTTGGCTGGGTTATTTAATGCCAAGGAAGGGCAGTCAGGGTATAATGGGGCGTAATTATAACACCGCCATACCCTGAGTCCTCTGTACATTCAATTCACGTGACAACCTCAAGGAAATGAAAAATTCTTTCCTGCTATTGAGAAAGGCAAACATCTCCAGCTGATGCCTATAATGAGAAAATAACAGCTCCCATGCAGATAAGGTTTCAGAAGCGAGATTTTGTCCATGCAGCTCCTGCTGTAAAAGCTCATGGACAGACTCCAGGCTTTCACCTACCTTTTTTTTTATGTTGGTTGGTTTTTTGTTTGTTGGGTTTGCTGGTTTTGTTTTTTTAAAGAAAAGTAATGCTTGGGGCTCAAGGGCTTTGTCAAGACAAGGTCTAGGTGATTCAAAGGACGGGAGGTGTTACGGAGCTATTTGCTGAGCTCAGCCGTAGCTGTGGCTGGCAGTTAGTCTGAAGGGGTGTGTAACAGGGAACACCTACATTTCAGAACACAGCAATGCCTTGTTAGTACTGGCAACAGAGGCCAGTTACTTAATAGGCCAAGAGGTCCCATGTAAATATTTGATACAAAGGGATTTTTTTTTTTTTACTGATTACACAACATTTTTGATTAAAAAAAGGGGGAGGGGGAAGACAACCCTACCTAGAAAAGTAACAGCAGGAAGACAAATTTAGCGCCTTGAGGATTTTCAGGCAGCATGATGGGGGTTCAGCTGCCACATTGACAAAGCGGTCCCTGTCCCTTCCATCCTTCCCTGCAGTTGCCACACAAGTGCTTTGCAGCTGGCAGCCAGAGAGCTCCTGAATCTGCCTGCTTTAAGACTCCATGGTCTGATGAAGCCCTTCTAGAGCTTGGCCTGCACACAGGAGCAGGATGTGTCTTGTCTCATTCCCCCCTGAGGGGAAGCTTGCCCTTTTACCGTGTGCTCTGGTCTCCAGTATGCAAGGCAATCCTCTTCTCCTGGACAAGTACTTTAAAATCTATATAGGTAAAAAAATACTGCACTTTTTGAGGTGCCCTGCTTGGGTTATCATTTACTGGTGAACATAAACCATTACCAAGCAGGCAAGGTTGTGTCTTCAGGGCTACCGAGATGTATTCATTACTCTTGTATGAATTAGCAGCTTCAGGGCAACGTCCCATCCATGCTCTGAAAGTACCAGAAAGGCAGCAGGGCTGAACTGATCTGAGCACCAGCAGCACTTGGCATTCTCCCCAGAGCTGTCTGAGCAAACAAGGCAAAGGGGAAAAAGCCTGTCCCTCCCTCTCTCCACCTGCCCAGTGACTCAGAACAACTAGAAATGGCAGCTTAACTCTCAGAACGCAGACTGATATATCCAGCAGTCAGCGTGAGGGCATCAGGAGTGCCAAGAAAGTAAGTATGCTCAGCCGTTTTTGGGGATGGGGGAAGGGATGGGGAAACTCCTATCTCTATAGCAACCCCTGCCTGGCTGATCCTGCTAAATGACTATGAACAAGGGCTGCTCTAAAATTAGCTCTTCTAGGGGTCCCTGCACCAGGGGGTAATAATTCTGAGACAAAAAAAATTATTCCTAACTTCATTTCTCTCTACCTTCACCAAAAAAACTTTTGTCATCTTTGAAGCTTCCAGGAAAGAAAAAAAAATATGCATAAACCTTCTGCATTCCTAGTGTGATAATTTGGGTGGCCTGACTGAGGGCAAGTGATAAATTCTGGTTGAAGTGATAAAGTTCCAGGTACAAAAAAATCTGCATGTCATGCTCTGCTTTTAAAGAAATACAGAATTTAACATGGCTGATAATGGCTCTGACATGGACTTCCCACTCAGGAGCAAGAGGCAGGTGCTTATTCAGGTAGAACTACTTGGCAGAGTGGGTTTGCTGTAACTAAAGAGTCAGATTGCCCTGAATCTCTTGGCAAATGGCATCCACGTTGGTGAAAAATTAACAAGAAGCTGTGTAGGTGAACCATCGTGCAGGGAAGAAGACATACAGATACTTTCAGTACTGCAAAAAGCTTAGAGGAGAAACCTGACAGAATTAATAGCTGGGGGCAGGAGAGGGAGGAGCAGCTGACATAGATGCAGGGCCAGTCATAGCTAAAGCCAGCTGCAGAAGGGAAAAATCACTTTTAAGGGAAGATGATCACAACTTGTCTGCTTGTTTTCATTCTTATCTGAAACACCTAAATAGCTGAAGCAGGAAGAAGAATTGGCGTTTAAGCCAGAGAGGAGCTGGAGGAATCAGTGTTAGCCCCAGGGGAACAGCTGAAATACTGGAAGAGGCAAAAAACAAGCTCTGTACTGTGAAACTGTGTAAAGACAACCCCGTGACTGTAGCACTCACTCTGCTCGGACTTTAAAGGCTAAAGGGCACACTGAACTAGAACCCTAATTTAACCATCTGAGGAGTGTACACACCAGTAGGGAACTCAGTTCCGCCTCTGCACAAAGGCGCCTGTTCCCAGATCTCTGCTGAGCCAACAGACTGCTTTTAGCCTCTACTGGTATTTGACACACAAGCAGCCTCTGGTTTCCAGCATGCATAGAGCCAATAGCCCAGAACACAATAGTTGGTTTCCCATTACAGCAGGGAAGGCTTTAACTTATTCACAAGAACAGGATAGCGAGTCAAATAGCTTAGTAGGTTTTAGAAAGGGATTGGATGTTTGCATGGTGAAACAACATCCACAGCCCTATTAGCTAGGATAAGGGTTACAAGCTCAGCGATCCTCATGCTATGGGACAAAACGATCAGTGGCTGGGATCACAGGCAGACAAAAGCAATAGCCGTTCCCTGAAGCTCCTTGTAGCAAGGTCACGTGGCCATAAGCAGACACTGTCAGAAACCAGATAACCCATTGTGCACGGCTAGCTGGGCTAATCCTGCGTGTCCCCAGAAAGCTCCAGAGAGGCTAGGCACAGAACGGACCAGAGAGAAATCCTTGTTGTACAAAAAATAAAAACCCAAAGGAAAAAGCTTTATTGGTATGCATCCTACAGAAACGGTTACAAGAAAGGGCCTTGGATTAATCTGACAAAGAAAATATGGAACAGCTGTGCTCTCCCTAGGAAGGCACCAGCCATGAGCAGGTTCCTTACAAAACAGGGCAGCATGGAAATATACTGGAGGAAGGGAGCAGACACATGGGATTGGTGCTCTGTTCTTCAACACAGATGCATGGGGCAATTTCAAACAGCCCGGTAAGAACAACCGCAAGGTCTTTCTCCACAGCAGAAATGACACTGGCTTTTTACTGAGCTGGTCTCGTCCACGTGTAAGTGCTTGCCCACCAGGCTTTGTAAGAGAGCCGAGGCAACTACTAGCAGAGCTTCTGCAAAGGCAAGAGGCAGTAATCCTCATCTGCTCTCTCTGATCGTTGGTTCTGATCAGGTTTCAGTCTCCATTCACTCTGTTACTTCTCCAACCCCACGTATTCTACTGTATCTGTACTGCTTTAGAATAATCAACCGGTTTTCAATAATAGTAAAGTCCAGAGATGTTCCAAGACCCTCTTGCCAACCCATGTACGGATAGGATCACCTCTTCTTGAAGCCATACTTTTTCCTTTCGTAGAAAAGATCTGTCTTGGAACTGCCCAAGTTGACGATCTTCGGGCAACCATCTCTCTGCAAAATGAGAAGATGTAGGTCAGGAGATGGGCAAACACAGAACAATGTCATCACTTGCACAGTTTTTGTAGGTTCTCAGTTCCCACATTCCTCGGCCTGTCCTCAACACACATTTCAAGCACCTGTGCAGGCAAACTGCCCTCCACAGCTGGTTACCAGTAAGACAGTGGAACAGAGAAGAGTACGGATGCCTTCTCAGGATTTCTCTAGGACATTCTCTTCCTCAGGGCTGAGATGGAAAACAGCTCATATAACATCAACAGTTTAATGAAAAGGATGCTCAGTGCCTCAAGACTGAATTCTGTCTAAATTAGGATAAGCAGGATTTATAGGGCCCAGAGGAATAACCTTTCCCCTCCTTCGCCAAAAAGAATCTTGCTGCTTTAGATGTCACCAAGGCATTGTTGTGTATAGGAACCCCTCAGCTGTGACAGCAGAACTGTATCTCAGATTTCCTGCAGAAGCTGTATGGTCATCTTGGGAGAGGACAGCTACTCACAGCAGCTACACAGATAAGTTCTTATACCTGAATTCCAGTAGATGGTGAGAAAAAGGCCACAAGAAAAGCAAGGGGAGTGAGGGAGATCCACCTCAGAGGTGTGGTTGAAAAAACAAATCAGAGATCCACCTCTTGGTGTATCAAGGAACATTTGACCATGGGTCACCTGAGCCCAGCATCTGCAGAATTCTTAATGGCAAAATGTTGTGGCTGGCCACAGCAGCTGTGAGGGGCCCAGCAGGCAGAGGAACACGTGTCCTTGGCTGATGTGTAAGCCTGAGTGCCTTAGATTTCAAAAGCCTCTGGGCAGATGTCAGATGCTGTAGAATCTGCACCCAAGCTGTCCAGCTCCTATGCCAGAGATATAATCTGCTGGGGAGGGTCTGCATGACAGAAATAACAGGAGAGGCGGGGAACAGAAATCATCCCTCCTCCATACACCTGCCACAAACGATATCTAGCTACTGTCTCCTTATTTGATTTTGAACCTCAGTAGTAGGGACTCTTCCAAGCCTTGCCTCCCACAATCCAGGGAGTCTGAGACAATCCTGACAGCGTTATTGCAGGGCTCTGTTCATTCTTCCACCTCCTCCTAAGTAGGCAGCACATGAGCATGCTCCTGTCCCCAAGGAAAGATTACTTCTTGCAACTCACAGGTGTACTGGTGACAAGGTGGGATTCTGGCCCTTACCCGCAGATCGAAGCAGGCTGAAACAATTCTTCACTCCTCCCTCCATCAGAACAAATGAATCAAGAGTAACCAGGCCCTTTGCCTTGTGCCCAATAGCATTCCACCTCTTCCCTCCATTTTAGCATTTGCTTTCTTGCTTCACTATCCTTTCTAGTGTTTTTCTGAGATTGATGGAAATGCTGTGGCTGAAACCTTGGACTGTTAAAGCTTCAGGCAGAGGGCTCTGTCCCCCTCTGTTTTTCTTATTCACATCAGCACCAGATACCATAATTGTGACAGGCAGCAGCACACTTAATTTTTCCCCTTCTGGGCACCTTACACTTGTACCAGCACTTTTCAATCCTGCAACTCCATCATGTCAAATCTGCTGTTTCAGACCTGCAACAATACCTAACATTTGAGTTTGCTGCTACAGAGTAACTTTTTACTCACAGCAACCTTTACCCAGGTGTGAAAATACCCCAGCCCTATCATTCTCCTCTAGCTCTATGTTTTTTGGAGTCTTCCCTTGCAGAGCAGCTGGTTATTTCACATCTGAACCAGACACGATAAGCTACAGGTAAGCTTAGGTTATGAAAAACACCTGCTGGGAATTTGTATGAATTGATAAAAACAAAACCAAGCCTATTTTACTCATGACTTATAAGGCCAGGTGTCTTCATTCCAAAGGCAAGTGAACAAAACTACTGTTTCTCACTGCATTTCTAAAACAGGAGGCAGCACCACCACCACAGCACTTATATCCATATTCTGGTATGGAGAAAGATTATGGTCCTGTTAGATCTAATGACTAAATTCAAATGAGGGCCTGCCTCTGTCCTGGACTTAGCTGCAGGCCCTCTAGAGAAAGCATGGGCACTACAGAGAATTAAACCACCAACTCACTCAGCTGAGGACACTCCTGTAAATCAATCTGATCCATTCTCTCAGCAGGTTCTTCACTGTCATTAGGGTATGTAGGAAATGACATTTGCAAAGCACCAAAACCCAAACAACCTTTAACAGACGGTCTCACAGCTATCGGGCACATATTCTGGGAATACTGGAACTGTAAACAACGTCTTGTTGCTCCTCCCTAAGGTCTTTCTAACACTTAACTGCAGTTCTTCATGTCCTGCACTCATTGTGTTGGATTATTAACAAAAGCCTTACAAGGGGTGAACAGCTGCCTCATTTCACATGTGCAGTGGCTATCTTTCAGCACAAGATTACAAAACAATTATAGCACTGACTGTACACAAAAAGGACCATTACATTAAAAAATGTTAGCTAAAAAAGGTCTACAATATAGATGATTCCAGAAAAGAATAAGACAATATAAATTGTATCCCACTGTAATTATACAAGAGGCATTAAACTCGTACAACACAATTACTAGAGCAGCCACAGGACACTGAAGACTAACTTTATGTTGCTATCCAAAGGAAAACAAAGGCTTTGATTCCAGTACTGTATGTGCCCTTGGTCAGTGGCTGATAATGGACTTCTAGTGAGAAGTTGCTCCTGCCACTGCCTGCACAGTGTCTGGAGTGTCTCTGACCCCAGAGAAACCTAGACTGGGGTAACAGTAAGATAGCAGCCTGAGGTGGCAACAAGCAGTGTATGGAGGAAATGACTGTGAGTATGCAAAATAGCCAGAGGTCCTTAGGAATGAAGTTATGATACCTCAAAATGCTACAATATCTCAAAATGCTTTGCAAACGTGGGGAACAGGGGAAGAAAAGTACGAGGTACCGCAAACCAGTGCCAAGCATCCCATGTCCCAACACTAATTTCAGCGGCTCCAAGGCCCTTAAAGGTAAGCACGGCTGCTAAGTAAAATTAGGATGATGACATACATCTTTCTCCTGGATGGTACACTCCTTGCAGTAGTAGGCGTCGGACACTCCTGGACCCCCACAGATCACACAGCGCCCTTGGTAGGAGCCGTAGTTGCACTCATCACATATGCGCACCAGAGTGCAGGGCCGCACGTAGGAGTCACAGATCACACATTTGCCATCACCTGCAAGCACAGCAGAGCCTTTGGTTACAGAATGTCCTTTTCTCCACCCCCACATCAAAGAGAAAAAGCCTCCCAGTGAAAGAACTTGCCTGTACACTCAAAGGCAATGCAACTGAACTGCAGAAATGCATCTTGCGCAGGGCACAACTTTGTATTTGCACAAAGACCCGAGAGGAACAAAGGCCAGTGGCCTTCTACATTTCAGGGTTTTTTAATTTATTCATACATTCACAATCAGAGAAGAAACCTGAAGTTACTTCTTTGTGATTAGGCAACACTTGCTCAGATTGTACCACTACTTTTCCTGATTTTTCAGTTGCAAAAATAGTGCTGGACTGACAAGACTAGTGTCCTTATATACACAGAAGCAGCAGTGTAAGCTACTCCCACAGTGCCACATCAACAAAAGCATGGAGTTACGAAGGGCTGTGCTCATGGTCCCTTTAATCCTTCATCTGTAAGAAGGCCAAAGAAAGGGCAAACTGGCATAAACAACAATTTCATAAAGTTGCTCTTGCTCTCTCACAAGGAACTGGGTGAAATTCAAGTACTCATATCATACAGGCAAGGAGCCATCAGATGCCACTGACAGCTTCTGCTGAGCTGGACCTTATCCAAAACACTGACCTATGGATGAAAGGCTTCATATCCTATTACCGGTTCCTAAGGTATCTAATCCTGACTCCCACAAACAGCTCACCTAACCTGCTCTTAAATCAGCATGACAGCCCCCAACTACTACCAATGGGAATCTGTTTCACTGCTGAGTGCTCTTGAAAACGATCCTTTGCTTCAGATTGTCCTTCTCCCACTTTACTTATTTTCATATTATTTTTGAACCACAAACTATTCACCTTATTTGTTTTACTCCCCCAGAAGGATCTAACAGCAGAATATACACTTTCTTCCCTTTTAAAGCTGAGCACTGGCATTTGATTCCATGGGTTGTTTTTTTTTCCTGCTCTAACTCCAGAGGTTCTCCCTCCATTTTTCCTTCTAAAGGCTGAAGGGAACCTTTCTCAAGGTACGATTAAGCCAGGTTCCAAAAATGCCTTTTTGTCCCCCACTTTGAAATGATCAGGTTAATATTTCTGTATTACAGATTACAAGGACCCAATCAAGCAGTCACCATAGCCTCAGCCACTGGAAATGCTGGCAGCACATACCCTGGAACTGCATTTGTGTGACAGTCTGTTTGAGCTCCTAACTTTTAAAGTACTCCTTGAGTTACATGTGCAACACACAGGTAATTGTTCCCATCTCAAAGAATGACATCAAGTTTGTGGTTAAAGCAAAAACAGAATCCAGCCTCTGAATCCAAACTGCATTCTTTAACTGCAACACCACGTTCTCAAGAAACTGTATGTTGAAGCTATACTTACATTTTTCACAAAGTCTTCCAATTGCTGTTAAAAAACAGAGAGAAAGAAAAATTATTTGAGGCAGAAGCAGGAAAAAATCTAACTACAAAGCTTCAATGTCAAATAATTATTTTCTGCAGTGATCAGATAAACCAAAGAAATGGTTGGAGCATAAATCCAAACATATTTATAATAAACAATATATATCCTCCTAGAGACATTTACTAAGATCAAAGTTGAGATGCACTGTGAATGCACAATGACACCCATTGGCAATATGAAAACCTACATTCATGATTCCATTTCAAACACAGCCAATGTGCCTGACTGAAGGAAATCCTGTACCTGACTCTTGGCATAACTTTTACACTGGTTTAAATGGGAGGAAAAAAATAAAAGCAAGTATTTATTTAAGGTAGCCCAAATAGCCCTCCTCACTTCAGAACATGAAGGTAGTTAACTGTATCTTAGAAGTCTCGTCACTTGTCTAGGAAACTTCATAACAGTGGTGTTAGGAACTTGGATAAATGCCATAAATACCAAGTTCCAAAGACCAGATGTCCACATTCACAAAATCACAGTGATTCAGTTGAAGTCTGAGAGACAAAGGATTTGTCAGGGGATTAATTTTCAACACAGATGGTTAGAAGCACTGAGTGTTCTAAAAAGAGGTTTCCTACGGACAGTGCAGCCGAATATTTTGTATTTACAGATCTTGTAGAAACTTGCTTGCTAGATTTGCTTTTCCAAGGGGTGACCAAACCCTGGAAGGGATATCCCCACTCCTAATCTTGTGTAAGAGTTCTTTAAGACTAAACCGGGCAAATTCTGACCGAGAAGCCCCAAGGATAAATCTTGTTCTCTGTGTTACAGGTATAACCTCGAAGACAACTTGTCTCGCAGCCAGAGAGATGCTCCCAAATGCTGCTGGACCCGTAACGCAGGGCAGGGCAGAGAAATGAAAGGAATATAAAAGAGAGGGGGAAGGAAGGAGGGAAGGAGAAAAGGAGGGAATGATGGAAGAAGGAAAGGAAGGAGGGAAGAAGAGAAGGATGAAAGGAGGGAAAGAGGGAATGATGGAAGGATAGAAAGAGGGAAGGACGAAAAGAAGGAAGGAGGAAAGGATGGGAGAATGGAAGGATGGAAGGAGGGAAGCATGGAAAGAGGGAAGGAGGCAAGGATGGAAGGAGGGAAGGAGGGCAGGATGGGAGAATGGAAGGAGGGAAGGATGGGAGGATGGAAGGAGGGAAGGAGGGCAGGATGGGAGAATGGAAGGAGGGAAGGATGGGAGGATGGAAGGAGGGAAGGAGGGCAGGATGGGAGAATGGAAGGAGGGAAGGATGGGAGGATGGAAGGAGGGAAGGAGGGCAGGATGGGAGAATGGAAGGATGGAAGGAGGGAAGCATGGAAAGAGGGAAGGAGGCAAGGATGGAAGGAGGGAAGGATGGAAAGAGTGAAGGATGGGAGGGGGGAAGGAGGGAAGGAGAAAAGGAGGGAATGATGGAAGAAGGAAAGGAAGGAGGGAAGAAGAGAAGGATGAAAGGAGGGAAAGAGGGAATGATGGAAGGATAGAAAGAGGGAAGGACGAAAAGAAGGAAGGAGGAAAGGATGGGAGAATGGAAAGATGGAAAGAGGGAAGGAGGGAAGCATGGAAAAAGGGAAGGAGGCAAGGATGGAAGGAGGGAAGGATGGAAAGAGTGAAGGATGGGAGGGGGGAAGGAGGAAAGGAGAAAAGGATGGGAGAATG
>VWZF01001872.1:1128541-1183239 GCA_013396755.1 Sclerurus mexicanus
CCGTCCGCGCCTCCGCGTGTAGGTCAGCGTGTCCCCGGCGCGGCCCCGCGGGCCGTTTCCATGGCGATGGCGGGGAGGCCGCGGCCCCGGCGGCGTGGCGGCTGCCCGGGCCCCGGGACAGGGCGTCTCTCGCCGCCGGGCCCCGCCGGCACTCAAGGTGAGCGCAAGGTGAACGGGGCGGCGAGGACGCGGCCGTGGCGCCGCCGCCCGCCCGGAGAGGCCCCGCTGTCAGAGCCCGGGTCCGAACGGTCGAATAAAAGGCCTTTCCGCAGGGCGTGCATTTTTGTTTCCCTTCCTTCAACTGCTTCCTCTTAGCGGCGTGCGGCAGCACAAAGTGACTCCTTGTGCGAGCGAGCTAGCTTTTGGGTGCTTCAAAAACCCTGTTTTTAGTGTGAGTGGAGACCTCTGGATGACAGATACCAGCGTCTGTATATAAACGGGACCTAGGAAGGCTGGAAAAGCAGACGGGCACATAAACTGACTTTTTTTCAAGGGCAGTAACAGGGTGTCTCATAGTTTTGTCTGTCATGACCTCTGAAAATCGCATTTGCCTGTAACATGAGCTTCCCTTCCTTGAGAGATTGCTGTGTTTAATATGTAGTCAGTATTAAAGTTTTCATGATCTTTTAAAGCCTAGAAAGCAAATATCAGGTGCGATTTTTTATAGGGCTGTTAACAGGGATATGGAAGCCTTTGCTCCCCTTAGCAAGGCATGTGATAAAGGCAGGCAGTGTAACTTCTCAGTTTGCCACTTGTGACCTTGGCCCATGTGTGCCATTTTCTTAGGGAGCCAAAGTGAGAACTTGGTTAGCTTTTAGTATTCTAAAAGTGCTTTGTGAATCTTAATTCCATTTTTTAATTATTTCCTTACTTCAGAGGTAGGTGTTTTAGAAAAGTACAGCTGTTTTGTTTTTCTTAATTTAAGCAAAAGTCACAGAATAGCACCATTTCAGATATAACTTGGTGTATTTGTTCTTAGTTGTTAAATAGCTTTTGGTTTGTACTTTGAGCAGAAATGACTATTCATAAAATGATGGCAAATCATTTGTTAGGGTAATGAATTGGTTCTCATTTTATGGTGTGACATTGCATGAGAACAAGCAATCATTTGCTAAAAATAATACAGTATAATGCACAACAAAGACTATGTTAACACAGTAAATATGAGGAATTTAGTATTCTGGAAGGTTCTCTTCTTTTACCAGGCTCAGGGTCCATGTGATTCCCCCCCCCACCCCGTGAAGGATTAAATCTGTGATGGTAATTAAACATACCTCTAGGTGATCTCTTTAGAATGCAGTTTTTATTTTTTTTTTGCCCCTGTGTAGCTGCCTAGAGATTAATGAATATGAGCATCTTCTTGCCAGTCACTGTGATAGTGCCAGCATTGACCATGGTACATGTTATTAACATTGTTTCTGCTCACCTCCTGCCCTGGAACTGCTTTGGTACTGGAACTGCATAGAAGGCTTCCTTCTGAGGGAAATAAATTTGAATTAGCCTGATTTAAACTGACTGTCCTATAGCAACTATAGTTCTAATAGCCTGAAAGGGTCAAGATCTTTTTCCTACCAATCCGAGATACTGCTTTTAGTAGCATTCCATTTTTTGAGCCACATTGGCTGAGGATTGACTTAGAGAGAGGACTGTAAAACTCTTAAACTGCCTGAAATATCACTGGTTTATTGAAGGCATCGTAGGTAAGTACTGAAATTATGTATGGGCAGCTTTGTATATGCTGGCAAAAAGCAGTGTTGGCCAGGGCTAAACTGATCTTCAGAACCATAATTTTGGTTGCTCTTTGGAGGTGGGTCTAGAAAATTAGACTGCATTTACAATTTGATTATACCACGCTGCGTATTTTTTTTGGGCTGAATCATGATGAGTGTTGGAAACTTGGCCAGAGTTCTTAGATCAGGGAGGATGAGAAAAGATGGTATTTTGGGTTTCAGCTGGGATTTCTAGGACTGATTTCCCACATAGGAGTGTATGTAATTCAGTTGCTACTCTTTTGAACATGTGCTTCTGCTTACGGGGCTTGTCTACCTTATTGGCTGCCAAAATGCAAATTAGTTTCTGAATTCAGACTCTCCTTGCATGTGGACCATTCACTGTAGTGAGCTAAATGCAAGATAGTTAGGTTAAAAGCTGTGAAGAGGTGTTGACTTCCTTACGGAGACTTCAAAAATAATGACCCATTTAATAGGTTGGCTTTCTTGTGTCTTTTAAAGAAGCTTTTCACCTGGTAAAATACCATAGACTTAGGAGCCCTGTAGTGATTACTGCCATTTCTTTTACTGAAATCTGAACAAGGACATTTATGCTGGGATAATGGATTCGGTGCCACATGAGAGGAGATCACTTGGCAGCTGTTTGGTCCGCCTGAAAACAGTTCCTGGATAAAAGGGAAAATGTATAGATTGCTGGCTGCCTACTTCTGTTGGCTGTTGGTCTCAAGGCACTTCTCACTACTCAGTAAAAAACCACCATGGAAGCCCCCCAAAAGCACTACTACATTCCCTCTTACTCAGAGAAGAGTGAGGCAGAATGAACCTGGGAACTGTTAGGCTTGTGACTTTTCCTTAATCTTGTGATTCTGCCAAGATTAGTTTCTGCCAAGTTCTTTTTCTGAGGATGCAGTGGAAAAAAAACAACCACCAGTCATGGAGAATAGACAAGTGTGATGAGTGATATATTGTAGATTCTTTATAAGGAGAGATCAGACTTTTGAACCAGGCAGTGTATGCTATTATTTGGTGGTGGAGCGTTAGGCTTGCTGTGTGCCAAGATGAGAACAACCATATTGAATCAAATCAATTCCCAGCAGAGTAGAGATATGGGGATTAAATTTACATCCCAGTAAAATTAAGATAGCACTTTTTTAATAAATGTCTTTTAAAAGTCTTATGTAGACAAAAATGATTCTCTAGTTTCCTGAAACTGTTTGGCCTAGATGATTCTTTCCCCCCAGTATTACTGGCCATTACAGAAACAGACCTTTGGTTTTCCAGACCTCTCTTGCCAATCTCCGCATCCTTCACCTTAAACGTTTTCCTTTCCTGCTTCTGATAGCCTAAAGCGGGGGTCAAGCAGGAGTCAACTCTTTTGTATTGCTAATTCTGCGATTACCAGCTAAGCATTTATACAGTATTCAAATAAATACTGTATCTCATCATGCCGTTCTGTGAAGTAAAAAGATACACAGACATGTATGTTCAAACGGAAATGAATTTACCTCCATTTTGTTTGAAAAGTTTCTTTGTACTGCTTTTTGGACACCTTGCTTCATATTTTTATTATAATCAGCTTTGGTCCCAGGCAATTTGATGTCTGTTCCTCTATATGATGAAGTAGGAAGAAATTCCTGCATTAAACCAAAATACATGTCCTGATCTGGGGAAGAGATTATTTTTCCATGAACAGTCATTAAATCCCTCAGTGTTTTTTCTAGCTGCTCCAGTAGTTGGAGACTTTCACAAGACAGTGGATATCTTGTGAGGTAAATACATTTCCACAGCGTTATGCTGGATAGATGCTTAAGTTGGGGGCAGGGAAGGGCAAAACAAAGCAAACAAAAGTTATGTGACTACTAGGTAAAGAGCAGATTTACTTAGTATGTATATTAAACAGTGAGAAGATGGGTGGTGTTTGATTTGGTTTGGGTGTTGTTTGGTTGTTTTTTTTGCTGGTGGAAGAACAAAAAGTCTCAAGTCTGACACCTGTGACAAGTTCTGGAAGTTCTAAGCTTAAAGTGCAGCACAGTGAAATTTGATGACTGGGTTTCCCTTGCAGTCCTGGAGGAGCAGTGTCCTCTTTGTACCACTAGGTTTGCATTCTTCAGATACTCTTTCATGAAAGTGGTGTGCAGCTGCTGTAGGTCTGTACTGCTCCTACCAAAAGCTGTGTATAGTGGCTTAGGATCACTTGGTAAAAATGCAAATGGCACTCTTTTTGACAATGCAAAACCAGTAGGTGGGTGGGATGATTGTGTTCTGCACAAAGAATATTTGCAGGTTACAGTAATGCATACGAAAGGGATGTTTAGTGCAATACCAAAGTGTTTATTATTAACATGTACTTATCAAAACCTTGTAACGCTGAAGTAGAGGTTGAATAGAAAAGGGAATTTAGAGTTTAATTCTGGAGGAGGAAGAACCCTGAACTCTTGTTTTCAGTCTGATTCCAGGTTTCTAATGCTGATGATTGAGACTTTCAAAGGATGTAAGAAATGCATGCGCTAAATCCTTCGAAGTTTTTATGGAGGCCGCCCTCTGACTCAGTTTTCAAAGCTGCGTGAGACTTTTTTAGCCCTGGGCACTGACCTGTCTCTTCCAGGTCAGGTGCCTCACCATAGCCTGCCCTTCTCCTGTGTTCCAGGAAACTGTCTCACTGTGGAGGCTGCCAAGTGAAATTTGGGTGCTCTTCTAATGGCATTTTCTGCTTATGTGTTCAGCTCACAGTATAGATGACCTGTTTTGCAGTTACCTGTAGGGTAAATGCAAGGCTTTTCTGAGAGGGAAGGTGAGGGTGCCTTTGTGAGAGTGAAGTAAATAGCACCTGGATCTGTGCAGCCAGGTTGGTGAAGCTTATGTGGAGTTTTGTCACGTCTTACCTCTCTCCTGCTCTACATTACATAGTAGACCAGGCTCCTACACGGAAGTCTCTCTAGCTGGGATTGAAACACAGCTCACCTCATGTGGAAATACAATGAGCTTTGTAACAGTATGCAGGGACCCTGCCTAGGAAACAGTATGTAATGGTGGAACAGAGGGGTGTCTACTCGGACTCATGCTGTGTCACCTGCCAGTCTTTCAATGTCAGCTCAATGCCAGTGAGCAAATACAAACCTAGAGTTAACTTGCTTTGGAAAGGGCATTGGTTCTTCTCCACCATGGCTCTAATATGTAAGGAGTGTAGCAAACTGGTCGTTGCTTAAGAATTGTTTCAGCATTGCCTGAAAGCAGATTTCTCTCTTGAAACCCTAAGGCATCTGGTGCTATAAATAGAAATAATTTAGTAAATGCTACCTGTTCTGGGTAACCTGGTGTCTCACTGTTTAACATAATACACAGTATTGTATGATCAAATGTTCATTGGGTGCCTTTAAAAAAACTTCACAATTTTTTCCGTTTCTCAGCCTATAAAATCCCAGGAACAAAAACTGAAAATCATTTGGTTTATTGATATACAGGAATTCACTCTGCAAGGTTCCAGTGCTAATACTCTCCTTTTTTCAGCATGCCTTGAAAAGTGGGATACGACGCTACCATGTTTCTCCTGCCCTGTGCCAGCGGGCCAAGGTGGCCATGAGCCACTTTGAACCTAATGAATACATAAATTATGAAAAGCTGGAGAAGAACATCAACATTGTCCGTAAGAGGTAAGAGGGGAGAAGGGAAGAAGGGAGGGGTCAATGTGTTTGTTATATTTACGTCTGCAGTGACAGGAGAGGAGAAAAGCACTATCATGGGGCCCTGACATAGGGAATGTTTACTAGGGAGAGCAGCTTTGGGCAATGGCAGTTGTAGTGTCTCTATGTAGTGATGGGGCACTGTGGGAAGGGTTGAAGGTTATGATGAAGCATTGCAACATGCAGAGAACCAGGGCAGGGCAGAGGAGGTGCTAGAAAGGGCTTTGTCCTCTTTGTTTAATGCCCTTGGTCCTCTTTGTTTAATGCCCTTGTTGAGGAGTCTTCACTTGGCCCTTGCTCCTTTCTGAGGCAGCAGTGTGTGGGCAGTGGTCCTTATAGGATAATGCTTCTGTGTACTGTGTTTCAACAGTGAATGCTCTCCTGTGTTCCACTGTTAGGCCTAGAAAGGAGGGCTAGCAATTTGTAGCATATGTATACATAGTGACCTTAATCTGCTGATAGAGGCTTGTGTGCTGCTAAGTTGTCACTCCTGCTCCACTTACTGTGGCAGTGGTTTGTATGACGTATCCTTTGGTCTCTGTGTCCTTTGTTTAATGCAGTAGTTCTCACTTCAAGTTGTTGTCTCGTTCTTTCCCAGGAGATTTTATCACTGGCATAAATAGATTTCTCAACTGATACAGCTGCAGGATGAAAGGTCTGAGGTCACTCCACTTAGTTGTACTTGGTTGCTGTGGGATCTGGTATTTGTGAATTGAGTCTGACCTCTGTTTCACCTCCACATTTGCGTCCTGAAGTATAACTCTAGAAATGACCAGAGTCAATGCTTCTGTTACAGTATAGGAAGATTAGAAAAGAAAGCATAAAATTACATAAATTCATATACTTCTGAACTTTTTGAACTGAACCATTTAGCCATGTGCCAGTTGATATGTTAGTGCTGTAAGAAGAGCATGCAGGTTTCTGTGTGTTAATAGGTCTTAACAGTCTGAGCAATATATGGAAGCATTCTGTTACATGCTTAAAAGGGCAAATGTTGAAGTACACAAGATACAGATACTAAAATTATTCTCTCCAGGCTTGACCGTCCCTTGACCTTGTCTGAGAAGATTGTATATGGACACCTGGATGACCCAGCAAAACAGGAGATCGAGCGGGGCAAGACCTATCTGCGCTTACGGCCAGACCGTGTGGCCATGCAGGATGCCACAGCTCAGATGGCAATGCTACAGTTCATCAGCAGCGGGCTGCCAAAAGTGGCTGTGCCTTCCACAATCCACTGTGATCACCTCATCGAAGCCCAGTCAGGTGGTGAAAAGGATCTTCGAAGAGCCAAGGTCACTGTTGCAGAAACTTAATTTCTGTCTGCTTGAAAATCTCCTCATTGAAGGAATAGCTTATTTTATTTTTTTTCCCAGAAGGACAGCTATGAATTAGATATGGTAACAGATTGCCTGTGGTGGTCAGCTCTGTAGATAGGTCAGATGCAGCAAAGAAACAGAGTAAATGGATCTTTGAGAGTTTCTCAGCTGAGATTCATCCATTGTATGGCTTAAAGGACCATGAATGTAGGAAAAGCTAGCCTTAAGTTTTTAATGATGGGAGCCCAGATCATATGTGTATTCTGGAGAGAGAAGATATTTGGGCTAAGAGAAAAGGTCTATTTCAAAGGAAAAAAAAGGAAGACAGATTACTTCATGTTGCAGTACTGAACATGTGTCTGCATTGCACTGGTGTATCCTTTGAGGGGGAGGCAAGTAGTTAATTTCCCAAAGCATTTGCTAGTGATTATCTGAAGAGCAATAACTGAAGCATGTACATCTTTCAGGGCTCGTGATGGCAGTATAAATGTGTGTAAAAGCACAGAGGATGTTGGTTTTTATTTGGGAATTTCAGAGTCTTGTTTGTCCAACTGCTGATTCACTGCCTTTTTAAAATTTCCCAGTCACTGTTTTACTGCTTATTCAGCCTCAAAGGGGCTTCTGTAATGTATAGAAATACTCATCTCTGTCCTACATACCACAGTCTTGTCAGAGCCAGGAGGAATTGCACCTTGAATATTGATAACAGAATTTGCAAACAGTAAACAGGGGTCAGCTGCATTTTAAGATTTTAGTCCATATCTATTCTCAGAAACTCATAGTGCTGAAGTAACTGTTTCTGGCTTTCTCCTTCAGGCCAAGGTAAAGCAACTTAGACCACTCAGGAGCAAATTTGGGGAGTTGTTGCTCTGCTTGGCTCAGTCCTAAGCTGTGCGATTAAGAATTTGAGACTTAATAAATCAGACAGTTTTTCTCCCATTCACCTCCTGTCTTCCCCTTTCCCCTTTTCCTGCATTTGTTTTCTGTTGTACAATTATATTCACTGCAGCCCTGAGCTGAGCCGAGTCCCTCCTTTGCCATCCATTCTGAGCAGAGCAAGTAAAGGTTCTGCTGCCTTCTGACTGGGTTCTGCTGCCGCCAGTTGGCACACGATGAATGCTGGCAGGCCAGAGGGTGGTTTGAATTTGCTCCTGGCACATCAGCATGCTTTACTGGGGGAGGGATGCACAAACAGAGTGAAGTGACCTGACTCCCAGTGGAAAACGAGGCTTAAAGAACTGCTGCTGCCTCATGGGAAACTTCAGCAAATGTGGGCTGAGACAATTCTTCCATTATCTCGTTTCTTCTTCCCCTTTATTCTGCAGCTTAGCTGCATGGGAACAATCTTTAAGAAACTCTCTCCTTCTAGTGCTTATCTTATCTACTCTGCCACTCCTCTGCCAAGAACTATCAGGACATAATAGTGTCATACTTCCTTGGCAACCACGCTTTTTCTCACAAGCAATTTTCACGGTGTGACCTCCACCAATAATGGTGATAATGTAGCAAGAAAGGCAGCATTGTGTGGGTCTTAAACAGGAGACTTGGTAGAATGAGAAATGACACTCCTCAACTCCCTTGGCAGCAAGCAACTTCCAGTTCCATTATTTAATCTGTAAAAATAAAGCCAAAATCTAACGGGTTTGAAATGTCTCCAAAGCACCTGTAAAGGAAAAAGAACACCTAATAGAAAAGGAAGGAGGGGCTAGAATGAGTGAGGGAAACAGGTTAAAAAAAACAAACCCTGAGGACAGGTGAAATGAGCAGAGCATTTTTAAATGCCTTATTGGCAGGGTTTTCCTTTAAATGTGCTGTTTGGAATTAGAAAATAAAAAACATACTTTTAATAGAGCTACAGGTGGGATAAAATTAAATGGCCTATTACAACTCTGTGTCTAACAGTCTTAATCCCTTTTGGTTTTAAAAGTGGTGTGCACCTCCCTCCAACTGCTGCAAAACTGTGGAGCAAACTACAGGCAGGCTTCTTAGGGAAGAGAATGTGTTTGAGATTTTGATGTATGGAAGAACAAAATGTATTACTAATGCTCTGTGTTTCCCTGTGTGAATAGGACATAAACCAGGAGGTGTACAACTTTCTAGCAACAGCTGGTGCCAAGTATGGAGTAGGATTCTGGAAACCTGGATCAGGAATCATTCACCAGGTAAAGTGTGTGTGTGTTTGCAATCTTTCAACATGCAGTGGCTCTTTCACCTTATGGTGAAGAGGGAACTTAAGTGCAAACCCTTAGAGAATTTTGTCAGTTGAGGGAAACTGCTGTCCTTAAGGCAGGCAGGGTTTTTTACTTGCTCTCTGTTATCTTGACAACGGTGAGTTTTTTTTAAAGGTTATTTTGGTCAAACTGTAACCTGATATGTGATTAGGTAGTGCCAACAGCATGCCATGTGAATCACAGAAGCTTGAAATACCTTAACTGCTTGTGGGCTGGCTCCTCTTAGTACAATTGGGACAGTAAGGTGATGCCATCAAGCTGGTTACATAGGGTTAATTGAATTGCTTTTGGTGCTAAGGAAAGCAGCCTTGGGAACATACTTTTTTTAGAGTTATTATGTATTCATTTGCTTCCATAAAACCTGGAAGAGTATATGGGGACATCAAACAGAGCAGCGTACTTTTAAGTACTCAAGAATGGCAACACATAACCAGTTGCTATGTGAATTTGAATAAAATGCAAAACAGTTTCCAAGTCTGAGTTTCTTTTGTTATTGTACTTGAATCTAAAAAGAATATGACTGTCCTAAGATAACTTACCACTTACTGAGGCTTTTTGTTTTTTTAAAACCAACACCTCTGTCAGGATTTTCCTAACTTGCTTGTGGTTGATTTGCTTTGTGGGTCCAGTAGTCATTTTTCATTGTTCCTCTGAGTCTCAGGCAGTAAAAGTTGAAGAGCAGCATGAAGCAAAAGGAGTGGAGAGGAGAATGGATGACTTGTAAGCATCCTGTCAGCAGGGATCTTGTGACAAGGGTCAAGAGCTCTCTGCTATGTTTTCTTAGCTACAAAATGAGTTACTAAGGTTACCTTAGCTTAATGTGATGCAACAGGTGAACTCTTCAAAAGGTTATGGGAACATCTTAGGTCATTTGTGCTGTGGAACCACTCATAACATCTGTCACATGGCAAGATAGCTCTGTGCTGTGGCTACCAGCTTTCTTGTGGCTGACTTTCTGAGGCTGGAAAAAATTGGTCATGTTGTAGAGCTTCAGAGTCCAACTCTTTGCAAAGTGAGGCCTTGAAAATGGCCTTGCTTCCACAAGTGTTTTAACATAAGCTACAAGCAAATAAAGCTGAAAGTTCTAAAAGCAGAGCCTTGGTCCTTTTAATAAAGGACCACATTAGTTCTGTTCAAGCTGTTCTGTTATGTATGTGCTGTGAGTTCTGTGGTACCTAGAGAGGCTGTCCTTGGTGTTGGTGTGGCACATATGCAATGAGAAGTTCATTAGTTTGCGTTCTCCACTGTGTTGCTACCACAGAAAACTCATTTTTTCATTAAAGAACTGTTCTGTGGTTTTGTTGGTAGTTGAAAAGTCTTGCACAAAATCACTAGCAGCAATAAAGGAAGGGCAACCTCTTAGTGTCTTGTTGAGAGTTTCTTCTGTGATTGGGTTTTGGCTGGCAGCATGAATTGGAGGAGTCTGTTGGTGTTCTACTGCTATGGGAACATAAAGATGATGAAAGGTCTTTTATTATATATCCAGTCAAGCATTGGATAAGTGAACTGACTTGCTCAGCAGTTGATTAAGGGTGTGGAGACTTTAGAATAGACTCTTGAGCCCTAACAAAGATGGGCATCTTAGCAAAAGCTTAAACTGAAGGGAGGGACTCTTCAAGTAAAAAAATTGAGATTGTTTTCTAATTTTTTTTATTAACCTGGGATGAGTAAGGACCCTGGGGCAGAGACTTGGTACCTTTTGCTGTCATTACATCCTCCACAAGATTTTGAAAAAGAGAATTTCCAATCCAAACCAAATTCAATTACTTTCTTCCTACTGAAATCTGCAAATACAAACTGATCTAAACTCTTGGCTTCTTTCTTGCTTTCTTCCCCCTCCTTTCCCAACAAACAAGCAAGCAAACAATCCATTTTTATTTTCAGATCATTTTGGAGAACTACTCCTACCCTGGGGTTATGCTGATCGGCACAGACTCACACACCCCAAATGGCGGTGGCTTGGGAGGAATCTGCATTGGTGTGGGTGGAGCTGATGCCGTGGATGTCATGGCAGGAATCCCTTGGGAGCTCAAATGCCCAAAGGTAGGAGCAGACAGAATACTAATTTTTGATGTGAAGGGTGAGATATGTGTAAGGAACATTGATTTGTCAAGCACTGTGTATGTAAGGCATGATATAGCTTTGCAGTCTGAAAGGAATATACCCCACAGAGAGAGAGAGAGAGAACTATATACTATTACCTTTCTGAAAGGAAGTGATATCAGTGTATTTCCCCTCCCCTCTCCCCCCCCTTAATGTTGTTCAGGTTATTGGTGTAAAACTGACTGGCAAGCTCTCAGGCTGGACTTCTCCTAAAGATGTGATCCTGAAAGTGGCTGGTATCCTCACTGTCAAGGGTGGAACAGGTGCCATCATTGAATACCATGGGCCGGGTGTGGATTCAATTTCGTGCACAGGTAAGACAACACAAATCTCTTACCTGATGTGATTGTTGTTGGAGCTGAGTGTTATCTGTGGAGGCTGGGAAGGGAATCAGGCAAGAAGGATTAAATATTCTCCCTTAGTCTATCCTGGTGATTCATACAGTGCAAACTGGGAGAGTTGGGTGAGCATGGTGTAACAAAATAGCGCTCCCCCTCAGTGAAAAAGTGACCTTTTGCCATTAAATCTTCTTGTTACATTGAGAACATGGGATAGTTAATTGTGAAGAATCCTGTAAGATGGTGCATCAGGATAAGAGTAAGGGTGGAGGTATCCCAGCGTATACCTAGAGGGTGGAGATGTCAGTGATGAAGGATGACATTTTCGTTTCAGCCTAAAATAGGCTGTGAATAGAAAAAAGAGGTTAAAGGGAGTGTATGTGTTACAGCTGCTAAACAAAAAGCTTTTTAGAAAAGGGCAGCGAGCAGAGGATAGACCAGAAAGCAGCAGTTTGTAACATGCAGTCATATACTAGTTAGTTGTAGGTCTTGGGTGCTGAATTTGAACTAGCAAAGTTGCAGTTTTCTGTAATGTGCTAGCTAGGACCAAATTACAAGAAATGTCCCTTCCTTTGGCTTGAAGCGCAGCCTTCCACTGGACTTGTCTCAGTTTACATAACTTGGATACAACTTGGAATATTTAGTTTTATAAACTGAGAGCAATTTGGGATTTTTCTTCTAAGAAATCAGAGGAACGTGACCTGTGATATCTGCTTCTAGCTCGTTAACTGTAAAACAGCAGCTTCTACAACTTCACCGCTGTGTCCTTGAAAGGCATGGGTGATCCTAGTGCTGTGAGCAGATATTTGGGGTTTTTTTTTATTGTGTTCTGTCACTGGAAGCACTTTATTCAACCCTTTAAATTTCTCACAAGTGTCTGGCTGCTCCGATAAAGATAAATGAGATGGTAGGGAGGGACAGGACACCCATTGCAGGTAGCAGAGACGCTGTTCACAGCTGTAAACAGTATTTGTTGCTCAGTGCAGATGGAAGTTCCCTGTCATCCCTTCCAGTATCTGCAAGAATCAGTGTAATTTTTGGCTCCTTCCTTGTGGAAAAGTCTGGTTGCAGGTACTGTATTGATCAGAATTGTTAGGGGCTGAGCTAGCCATTATGTTGCCAGTGTGTCCTCTCAGCTGTGGATTTAGGTTTCTGTGGGAAATGCCCCGATCTTTCTTGGCTTTGCTGTCTTTTCCACGTACTGACTTTTGGACAGTTGGATGGCCTTGGACTTTCTTATTGACCCCATGCTCGCTTCTCGCCCTTCCTCTCTAGGAATGGCAACAATCTGTAACATGGGGGCTGAAATCGGAGCTACCACGTCGATCTTCCCTTACAATGCGCGCATGAAGAAGTACTTGGGCAAGACTGGGAGAGCTGGTAAGAAGGTTTGGAGGTTGAAGAGGGTAGAAGTACGGATTCAAGTGAAGGTGTGTTCTGGGAGTAGTATCTTCCTACAGTGGTGTCTGATGTGACTTCTGACCTTGCGTGGTCCTGTAGGTCATCTGCTACAAGTAGAGAGTCTGTAGATGAAGTGCCTGGGGAAGTATACAGTGGACCCCTGTGTTTAGCTGTTCCAAACTTTTTCTTTTCCTTCATATTTGCTGGAGTTTTCAGATCCCCCTTCTTTCTCATTACAGATATAGCTGCACTGGCAGATGAATTCAAGCAACACTTGGTACCAGATTCTGGTTGTCAGTATGACCAGGTGATAGAAATCAACCTCAGTGAGGTAAGGTTTCCTTTCTTTTTGTCATCTTGGATGCTGTGACATGACTCTGCTTTGTGTGAATGAGGACCAAGCTGAGAGTTTGATGCAACACCCCTGGCACTGTGCTAGAACATGTAAAATACACTCAGGTCTGCTTCATTGACATCTTGTGCTCTAGTGTTTGTGTAGGAGAATGCTATTTAAACAGCTTCCAGATAGAGCTGTGAAAGGAATTCATTTGCTGCTGTGTTTTGGGGTTATTCTTTGCTACTCTAATTTCTGACTTTGTCGCTGTTTCTTAAAGCTGAAACCGCATATCAATGGACCTTTCACACCAGACCTGGCGCACCCTGTGTCAGATATTGGTGCTGTGGCAGAAAAGGAGGGCTGGCCTGTTGATATCAGAGTTGGTGGGTAGCATTTGCTCATTCCTCTGCCTTCATACTTGTGGCATAAACGTTGCTGTCTTGGGATCCAGTCTTTCCATTGCTGCTGTATGTCCTTTGACTTTGATGCAGTGTCATCTCTTCGTGGCCGTGTGAATTTGCTGGGAAGAGTAGTGACTGCCTGAGCAAGGTGTTTAGGATGAGATCTGGAATAATAGGAGGGATTTTAATCTCAAGAGGCAGACCAGATTTTTTTCCATTTTTGAAACCTTTGAATGTTTGGGTTGACATGAATGTTAGCTGTTGAAGAGCACTTCTGTTAAAAGTCTGTGGCATGGCTTTGTCTGTTGCAGAGATCTGTCAGGAGCATGATTGTCAGCCCTCCCAGCAGTTGGCTGTTGAGCTCTCAGGACATAGTAAAGTTAGTACTTGCTGTCCTAGAGAGCAGGCTTGGAATTTCACTTGGAATACTCACTTTTGGAATGGTAACCTGTGAGCTGGCTTCTCAACTGTTGCTCACTGGGGGAATGAAAAGAACGGAAATACATTGTAAAGCCACATCCCAGGTGGGAAACCTATTATTTGACAGTGTTGCAAACAGGATACAGTTACAGCAGCTGTAATTGAAAGAGAATTTATATTTTGCTGATTTGTCTGTCAGGGTGGTACAATATGTCCTCATGTGGTCTTTGTACTGTAACAAAAGATGCTTGCTTTTCATCATTTCCTCCATTTCTTGCCATCTTGCTTTTGAAGCCTTTTCTGTCTTTGTGGAACAGGACCTCTCTCTGGTGATTTGCTTAAGCAACGTGCAAGTAGGTGACACTCAGATCCTGTAAAACAATAACCGGAATAGTGACTGGGTAGTGTGTTCTGACTGCAACCTCCAAAGCTGGACAGGGGATTGTTTGTGACCACAGTATATTCCTGGGAGGCTTGGCAGTGTTAGTACCTGAAGCCCTTTCAGATTCCTTGTCAGCAGAAAAGGTGGTTATCGTGTATTTTTTCTGCTGAGAGAGGGGTCGAGGAGAAGCTTTCTAGTGCCAGGGCTACAGTAACCACCTCCCTGTTTCTGTCAAACACCACAGGCTTGATTGGCAGCTGCACCAACTCCAGCTATGAGGACATGGGACGCTCTGCAGCTGTGGCAAAACAGGCACTAGCACATGGATTGAAGTGCAAATCAAAGTTCACAATCACACCAGGTTCAGAGCAGATCCGTGCCACCATTGAAAGAGACGGTTATGTGAGTATGACTGCTCTTTACACTTCCAAACAGTAAGGGTTAAATTCTTCAAGACAGTACTCAAGGGTCCTGAGGTGACTAATGCAAGCCTCTTAAACTTTGCCTTCATTTATTGCTGGAGGTACAATTATTGATGTAGTGACTAGCCTTGTGCTACTGTGCCTGTGGGTCCTGCCATCACCTTGACAGTGCTTTGACCTGATATCTTTACTACCTGGGCATAACAGGATTGGAAATTAACAGAGCTAAGACACTTACCAGGAACTGGGACCCTGAGGACATAACAGTATACATAGCAAGGGATGCCTCATGCTCCTGGGATTCTGTAGATGGCCATGGCTGGCAAAGGACTGCAATCCAGTTTTCTCACTTAAGAACAGTTTAGAAAGTGAGCTCTAGAGCTTTAGAAAAGCTCTTTTGTTGGAGAGTGGTTCCCAATTTAGACCAAACTTATGGCAAAACTTATATTTGATTTAAAAGGAGTGTTTCTGTAGAGGAACCATTGCCTGCTTTCTCCCCTTTTCTGTGCAGAAAATGATGTTTTAATTAGTTTTACTATTTAGTAAATGTTAGATGCTGTCACAGCATGGAGACCAGGTCTTTACATGTGGATATGCCCAGCCAAGGCTTAATGCCTCCTCCAATCAAGTCCACAGTCATGCTTTTCTTTTAACAGCTGCCCCCTTAATTGAGTCATTCGCTGGGTGAACTGAGCGGGCACACACATTTGCCTGCACTGTTGCTAATTCTCTCCTTGCATGGACAGGAAGTCTGTATCATATGCTTCACTCAAATATCTGCAAGTAGCTGGACTCCTCAAGTAGAAGCAGGTAGAGAATGGGAACATCACGGCAAGTTATCCTATGCTCTTCCCCAGTGTTAACTTACAGCCTTACTGGGGTCAAACCCCATTTATTTATAAAAGTGACTCAAACCTGAAACAGGGAGGGGAATTTTCTCATACTTGGTGCTTTTAGTTAGTATCTGCTTCTTCTGAAAGAGCAATCCCAGGAACTAATTCTAGACTTTCTACCACTAACAAAGTTGTTCTCTGCCCTCAGGCGGAAGTCCTGCGAGAAGTTGGAGGGCTGGTTCTTGCCAATGCTTGTGGGCCTTGCATTGGCCAGTGGGACAGGTAAAGTAAAAGACAGACGTCACTCTAGCTCTGTGTCTTTTAGCTCTGAAAGTGTTCTGTGAAGCCAAATGGGATTGCAAATACAACACACTGGGAATCAAATGTTTGAAAACCCATACCTGGCTGATACACCCTGAAGGAGGGGAAAAGAAAGACTGCAGATTTATATTGAGCCTTTAAGTGAATGAAGCTTCAGAATGGACACAGATATAGTAGGCAAAAAATGGGGAGAGAGATTTGTTAACTCTGAGAGGGTAGTCTGGAGTTTGTATGGTCCTTTTAAAACAGGAAAAGTGAATTGGTCCAACTTCAGTCACTGGATTAGTGAGAAGAAAAATTCCCAACAGAAGGGATGGGAGACACATTCTCATGTGGCTTTGTCATTGCTGATGGTGGGGTATCCAAATACAATGTATTTAGTTGATTGTTTAGACAGTTCAACAGTGCACAACATAGGCCATGAAAAGTAGTCCAAGAATCAGTGACTTGGGTTTGCACTGTCCTTTGTTTTGAGTCTGTGTAAGGGAGGAAAACATATCCAGGCACTAGCTTATGTTTCTAAAAGGTAGTGATTGCTACCAAAACCAAGCTGGGGGATTTTAGCAGTGAGACATCTAGAAGCAGCATCCCATTTGGATCTGATGAGCGTGTTTGCTTCTTTCACAGGAAGGACATTAAGAAAGGAGAGAAAAACACAATAGTTACATCCTACAATCGGAATTTCACGGGTCGCAATGATGCCAATCCAGAGACTCATGCATTTGTGACCTCTCCAGAGGTAAGAAACAGCCAGAGGAGGGGCAGTTAAATAGTAGAGGGTGCCTTGGGAGTTAATTCTTCTGCCTGCAGGAAAGGCCCAGTATGGGTTGGTTATAGCTTGTCTGCTGGCTTCGAGACTGTTAGATTGAGGATTTTCAGATGAAGAGATGGAGAGGTACAATGCACCTTTAAATTTGTCATTTTTCTTTCAGATTGTCACAGCCCTGTCCATTGCTGGCACTCTAAAATTTAACCCTGAGACAGATTACCTGACAGGAGCAGATGGGAAGAAGTTTAAACTAGAGGCACCTGATGCAGATGAGCTGCCCAAGCTGGTAACTGCTCAGTCTGGAGGTGGAGGGAGGGAAGGCCTCACAATAGCCGTTTTTTATATGTACTGAGGGAACTTTCATGCACTGATCTCTTCCTTGACGTGTGGTGTTACAGCTAGAATGGGGGCAGTTGCCTGTATTGGCTTGTTCTCTTCATGTGCTGTTGGGGATGGCTGAGGCTGATGAGTTTCCTTTCTTCTTTGGAAGGAGTTTGACCCAGGCCAGGACACCTATCAGTATCCTCCCAAGGATGGCAGTGGGCAGCACGTGGATGTGAGCCCCACCAGCCAGCGCCTGCAGCTTCTTGAGCCCTTTGATAAGTGGGATGGCAAGGATCTAGAAGACATGCTGATCCTCATCAAGGTCAGGAGCCAAGTGGGGGAACACCAGCTATGACAGGTCTGCTCCAACAGGGGTTTGCACAGAAGCTGCTGAAAGCTTTGGATGTGCCTTTGAGCTGTCTCTGATTCCCTCCTCTACAACACATTGTTATGCAAAGTGAAGCAAGGGTCTTCCTTCCTTCAGTGTTGCCTTCTGATACTTTTATTATAACTGAGAGACCCCTCTCCTCTAGTGGGCTAGTGGTGAGCTAATACCGTGAAAAATGAAGCTTGTTATAGCATGTAATACAGTCCTGCCCATACCATGCAACCTGCAGCACTTCTCCCAGTTATAACCTGCAGCAGAAAGGTTTAATTAGCATCTTTAATGACTGACTGTTCTAAGATGTATTTTGTCTGAAATGGGGTCTTTGGAAACTTCTCATCCATCGGTATGCATGTTCTCTTCCCATTTTATAGAAAGAGAAATTACTTCATAATAAAACATTGCAGTTTGGTCTTTTAATGGAGACAGGGGTTTCTGCTCTCTGCTGGAGGTGAGTTAACAGGTTGACAACTTCAGTTAATACAGTGATGGGTTCTAAAATGCAATCCCTTAGGAACTGACTTTTGGGAACACTGATGATTTGGCAGAGTTGCAGGTATTCCCAAGGACCATACTGAGCTGTGCTTAAGTTTTGGACACAGGCAATTCCTTTGCAAGCGCTTGGAGACTTACCAGTTGGAAGGCCATTATCTCTGGTTGGGAATTCTGTTCTTACAAGCTAAGAAGACTTACCTGCAGTTTGGAAACTTAGAGGATAACACTTGGCATCTTGTTGAAGTCCCCCAGCAGGGAGGCTGAGCTGTAGCAGGAAGGGCTTAATTGCTTTTTGTACCTGAACAACCTGCTGCTGAGGGAAGTGAGGACATGGCAGGAGGTGTCATGGCTAAGCTAATTTTTGTAATTCACCCTTTGGAATAGGGCTGTACTTCCTACGTGACATGCAGAATGACCGCTGTGTTTTGCCTCAGAGTGCCTTGATTCTGTAACAGATGCACTTGTCTTGGGTTTGTGCCTTTGAAGAGATGTGATGATCACAAAATGGGTTAAGGTTGGAAGGGACCACAGTGGGTCATCTGTCCAACCTCCCTGCTCAGGCAGGTTCATCCCAGAGCACATGACACAGGATTGTATCAACAATTCCAGTGAAGAGACTGTGCCCCCTCTGGGCTACCTGTTCCAGTGCGTGGTCACCCTCACAGTAAGGAAGTTCTTCCTCATGTTCAGCTGGAACTTGCTGTGCATCGGTTCCTGCTCGTTGCCTTTTGTCCCGTTGCTTGACACCATCCTCTTGGCACCCGCCCTTCACACACTTAGGGGCATCCATGAGGTCTGCTCCCGGCTGTCTCTTCTCAAGACTGAGCAGGAGATACTCCAGTCCCTTAATTATCTTTGTCGCCCTCTGCTGGACCCACTCCAGAGCTTCATGTCACTTGTACTGAGGAGGCCAGAACTGGACACAGCACTCCAGATGTGGCCTCACTAGGTTAAGTAGAGGGTCAGGATCACCTCCCTCGACCTGCTAGCAGTGCTCTTCCTAAGGCAACTGAGGATATCATTGGCCTTCTTGGCCACAAGGGCACGCTGCAGGCTCAGGAAGTTTGTTGCCCATCAGGACCTCCAGGTCCTTCTCTGCAGTGCTGCTTTTTTAGCAGGTTGGCCCCCAACCTGTACTGGTGTATGAGGTTGTTCTTCCCCAGATGCAGGACCCTCAACTTGCATTCACTGAACTTCAGACAGTTCTCTGCCCACTTTCCTGACCTGTTGAGGTCCTTCTACAGGGCTGCACAGCCCTCTGGAGTATCAACCACTCCCCCCAGTTAATGCTTCACAAGTAAAAGTGCTGAGGAAGGGTCAAGTACACTGTTCCATCCTCAGACATTATTCTGTTCTACTACCCTTTAGGTAAAAGGGAAATGCACCACTGACCATATTTCTGCAGCTGGACCATGGCTCAAATTCCGTGGCCATCTGGACAACATCTCCAACAACCTGCTCATCGGCGCCATCAACATTGAAAATGGCAAAGCCAACTCTGTGAGGAATGCATTAACCCAGGAGTTTGGCCCAGTCCCAGACACAGCCCGTTACTACAAGGTGAGACATTCTCCTGACACATCTATTTTAAGAGGAAGTTTACACTTTGGGCAGTATGTGCCAAGAATGAGGATTGCACCCTCCTGCTCTCGAGTAACAGCAGCTGTGAATCCCCTTAGCATTGAGGCCTTTTTTTGGTCCTTACTCTGATGATTGCAGTTTCTTTAGGAGATTCTGTCCCTACCTGCTGTGGGGAAGAGGGAGAAGGATCCCGTGACTCTGAGGGGACCAGAAATCATAGACAAAAGAGGAAGAACTCCTTCAGGCTCTGCACACTTTACAAGGCATGGGTGTCATCAGACTGTAACTAAACCTTGCCTCCCAGAATGATTCACCTGTGACTAGTCTAATGTTTAAATAAATTAAAATCTTACCCCTTTCTTCTTTAGCACTTGGCTTTGAATCTCAAGAAATGTCCTTTTGCCCTCTGTACAACCTGGCAGTTGTCTTAGATTGGCTCTTCCAGTACAGAAGTTAAAATTTTCCATGTTCCTTCCAGAAGCAGAGCAGAGTTCTTGGCTGGTGCAGACATTGGTCTGGCACAGCACCATGGAAGGAGAGGTGGTAGGAAAAGGAAAGCAAGGACTTGCTATGGATCCCAAAGGCAGTCCTCTTAAGCCTTTGTCAGTGAAGGATGGCAGTGCCTAACTCCTGTGAAGCACTTAATTCCTTTATTTCTCTCCTTTCTTAGAACTTAAGGGAGCCTTCTGGGAGGTGTCATACCGTAGCACTGAAAATCAGATGTGTGGGGGGATATTTATTGTTCATTCCTCACTTGAGTGGGCCGAAATGTAAACCTGTGTCTTTTGTCACAGAAAATGGGTGTCAAGTGGGCAGTTATTGGGGATGAAAACTATGGTGAAGGATCAAGCCGGGAGCATGCAGCACTGGAGCCCCGTCACTTGGGAGGCAGGGTCATTATCACCAAGAGCTTTGCCAGGATCCACGGTGAGTCATGCTTCCCCCGTGGTGAGTGTAAACAGGATGTGTTTGGTTTGAATGGAAGCAGTGTTTACCTTGCCCTAGGGCTCAACACCTACAGGCATGAACCCTACCTGCTGACAGATGGCAAGGTCCCTCCTGTCAGGAGTCCTGTTACAGACCTAGTTAGATACGCCACAAACAGCAGATATGCTGATCTTGCTACAAAGATAGCAATTGCTGCTGGACTACTACTCTGAGAAGCACTGGGCAGCCAGAAGGTAGTCCTGCCTCCCTGCAGCGGGATGTTACAAGCGTGGTTGGTGGTTTGTTCTCTGCAGAAACCAATCTGAAGAAGCAAGGTCTTCTGCCTCTCACTTTCGCTGATCCAGCAGACTACAACAAGATTCATCCTGTGGACAAGCTAAGCATCGTGGGGCTGAAGGACTTTGCACCTGGAAAGGTAACTGTCCAGATGTCTTGTCATGAACTTGGGGACAGGGATGTGCCATTGAGGGGAACAGTGGTGAGCTGTGTGCTTGTGAGGCAGCTCTGGCACTGGTGGGCAGTGCAGCCCTGCCGGCCAGGCAAAACTCAGGGGCTACGGCACAGGTCTAAATCAGACTGTGTTGTTCTGAAGGGTGAGAAAGACACCCTTTTATGACAGTCTGAATTCCTGTACTTGTTGACTTAAGCATGAGTGTTCCCTAGAAAGAGCTGCAACCTCATTTTTATGTTAAGACCTACCCTGAGCTACAATTTTCCCTTTCAGCCTTTTAAAAATGTATGCATTTTCCTGTGAGAAACTTCAGATAACTTTTTCCTTTGAAAGAGAAGGGGGGAAAATAAAAATTGTCTTCTTCCTTTAGCCTCTAAAATGCATCATCAAGCATCCCAATGGGAGCCAAGAAACAATCATGCTGAACCACACCTTCAATGAGTCGCAGATCGAGTGGTTTCAGGCTGGCAGTGCCCTGAACAGAATGAAGGAGCTGCAGCAGAAATCAAGCTAAGTGCGCACAATGCCCAAGTGCACTGGACTCGATTCAGCTTTGGCATTTTCATGAAAGTGCAATTCCATGCCTACTGTTGGAATAAATGTCTGATCAAATGTAACCATAGCTTCCTTTTTGTTATGGTACTTCCTCTTCACTGACACTTTGAAAAGGGAGTGCAGCTAGGCTTACTTTTGTCTTTTAAATTCCCCAGCTCCCTTTTTCTATTTTGGCTCCATTTCAGTTGTCCCACAGTTATTTATACTTGGAAATAACCAGCTAAGGTGGATTTGTCTGCTCAGTTGGTTGTTTTCTGCCCATTCACTTTACTGATGGCTAAAGACTTAAAATGAAAATAAAGAATGTGACCATCTCTTCAGCCATGTGTCATTGTATTCATCATCCTGATCCCTGTCACTGTTACTGGGAGGGTGGGAAAGAACTTCTTGTAAATCACTGCTATATGGAGGGGGGGGGGGGAAACAACAAATAATAACTTCATATGGTAAAAAATGAGCCCTCACAGCTGTCTTGCCCTGTTTAGCTCTTGACATTAACCTACTGCAGGCTCTACTCATGATTATCACCACCTTCCCCACTCCATTCCTGTCCAGGGCAACAGTGCCACTACTGCAGCAGTGACAAACCTGCAAAGAACACCTGATTTATCTGCTTTCCTAGCACTGAGCACTAAGCCAGTTTCCTCAAGCACAACTTAAAACCAGGTGATGGATGCTGAACCACACACAAAGCCATGCAGCTCACTACTCTCTTGGGAGCTCTGACCCTGTGCAATGGGAGCTGAGCAAAACAGCTACTTGGAGGTACCGGGGCTGTTATCTTGCCCCACTCTGGCAGTGCCCCAGGCCAGCCTGTGTGGAAGCCCCTCATTTGTTTCACCCAAACTTCCACCTACACAAACAGCTCGTGCTTTTCTGCAAGGAGTTTGTTTCCACCATAGTTAGATGGTTGCATGTCTGAGCACCGCTGCTCTGTAGGTGGCATTCAGTAAGCTTATTGTCTGCGCAGATGGACCTCAGTTACTATGTGAACCTAAAGAATCCCAGGCTCCCTTTTAACTAGGGCAATGCACCAGGAATAACAGTTCAGAATGAAGGGGTTCTAACAACGCTGCAGGGAGGGCACTGGTGACGCAGGCTTTGTTTTCACGGTTGGAGGTTAAGCAGACCCACTATCCCAGGGAATTACAGCCCCTTCCTGCCAAACGTGGCTGCCTTTGTAATTATGTGCAACATCATGCTCTTGGCAATGGGCCCTGCATAGATTTTACTCACTGTTTCGTTCCCCCCTCTCCTTGTGCTGCTGTCAGGGAGGGTGATGGCAATTGTTTGTCATTGGCTGCTAGCACAGAGCAAAGCGTTGGTCTCAACACTGTCTGCCTTGAAATCCAAGTAGCTAAACTGCAGGAGGCAACTGTTTTCTTCCTGCTAGGCAGGAAGCTAATAGTTTCCCCACAAATTGTACAGGAAGGCAGGCTGTGTGGTTTTTACTATTTATTCCACTTACGGTAATAAGACACCCCCACAAACAAGGAGTTTGGAGCAGCTTGCTCAAAGTAGCCATAGTCCATTTAGTTCATAATTACATATTTCAGCCAAACTGCAAAGTTTAGTTCATTCTACATAAATACAGCCCACCCAATAAAGTAATTCCATTCAGCACAGTAAGCAGCATGTACCTTTCCGCAGCGGTCATCTTCACCAAGCCTGAGAGTTACTTTTGGGTAAACAAACTGTCATTCCCATTCTCTTTGGCTGACTTCATCAATGGGTGAAGTTCCCATTCCTAGGAGAACATTACCACCACCTCCCATACTCTCCCAGCAGCAGCATCTTCCAGGTCTCCAGAGCACCACACTGCTACTAACTCTAGTCTTCTGCTGTCTCTTCTTAACACTCTGTCAAAAGAGGGGCAGGTTTCTACCCCTCTGAGACCAAGCTTTCGGCCCAAGGAAGCTGTACTTCTTGACAAGGTTTTTCTTCTGCTTTCACTCACTGAAGTCAACTCCCTCTTTAATTCAGACAAGTAAAGACCTCCCCGGTTTTTCCTCCAGGGCAGGAGACCAAAGCTCCAGCTGAGTTTGTTGCTGCTGTGCTCAAGGCTTTTTGTGCTGTAAATTTACTTCTGCAGATCAGTGAAGGCGTTTCTTGAAAGTGCCTGTCTTTCTCTGGCAGGTTGGAAGCTGAAGGGGAAACAGAGAATGGCAGGTCTAATTTCTCATTCAGCTTCAGAGGAGCAATGAGCAGCAGCAGGATCCCTTATACCCCAGACATCCACTGTAAAGACCTTCTGTGGAGCAGGCTCTCATGGGAGCTAACTGTTTGTCCACCATGACAGGAGGCCCAGGCCTGGCTCGCTGATTGATCCCTGTTCACAGAGAGAAGACAAGAGAAGCGTACAGTTGTAAACTGCACAGAGAATAGAGGAAAATGTCTAAAAATATAACATCTCTCCCCTCCGACTTAGGGAACACAGCTGTCACTGGTTCAAATTTACCTTTTTCATGCATTGTACTCAGGTGGGTCTTACGCCAGAACACTGCAAGGAAAAGCTGTTCAGCTGCTGCATAAACCTTGATGTGTTGCTCCCAGCTCTGTACTCCTCATACACTCACTCCTACCTGCAGGTCCTGCATCTGCAGTTTGCTTTAAATCAGCCACCCAGGGGAAACTCCACCAACAACCATAAAGTGTTCCAGTGGAAACACTCAAACACTGAGAAACCACAAGAACAATCTTGTTTCTCCCTTTTTCCACTCCTTTCATTTTGTGACTGCTTCACGGTCAGTTTAAAGCAATCAGTTCCTTGGGAAAGGGATGCTATTTTGGACACTGAATAAACTGCAACGCTCACCAGGCTGTATGACTCAATGCACATAGTTACCACAAGAGTGTAGGGTGCCTCTTTCTTCTGGACTTCTTCTGTGGCATTTGAAGTGGAAGCCTCTGCGGAGCTTGGACCTGTTGGTGACGTATCGACAAATGTTTCATCCACGACTCGGAAGCGGATCTCCTCCCCAATGTCCATGTAAAGGTCATGGGCCCCTTCTTCTGTCTCATATTCCCACACCCACACCTGCTCTGCTTCATCACTGGCCATGCCAAGGATTAAGGATGGAAACGATCAGTATTCTGCTTGACAGATCACTTTCTGACAGTTCCGAGAACAGACTCAATTCAAAGCCTTTTCACAGTTATTTCTCAAACCACAATGCGCTGTCCTGAGTCATCATCTGTACAGTCCAGGACCCGTCTTCTTTCTGATTTTCCTGCTTCACGGGGCACACTGCTGGGGTACCCACTGCCAAAAAATCCCAACAGAAGAGACCCCCAAACAAGCAAACCTCCTCAAACCCAAGACAACCTCACCTACCACACTGAACTACATCAGACACACATGTATCTAGACGTTACATGGTGTGGTAAAACCTGCACTCTGTCTTCAGCAGCAGCCAAGACTGGAGGCAGGGATTACAACTCGGCTGTTCAGGGGACACTGCCATTCATTTCCATTAGCGGGCACAATGGTCCTGCAAAACCTAATGAGCATGAGGGCCTGTCTAGTTGTGATAACAGTCTGCGGGACTTGCCCGACACAACGGCTTAGCTTCTGCCGCTGAGCACCTTCATTGTTGCAGTGGTGAATGCCTGTTGGGCCAGCACTGCAAAATCTTTTGAAATGAAGTAGTAAAGTTATCAAAGGTGATCAAAGGATACAACTTAGCTGGCTGCTGCAGGGATTCCGGTGGGATGACAATATCATCAAAGAATCCAATAGAAACTGCGGAGGAAAGAATTTGATTAAGACCAAAACAATTCTTTGCAAGCAATGTTCCGCAGTGATTCCTAAAATGCATTTCTAGACTCATTTCCTTTCTTTCTCAGGAAGGACACTGAGAGAGTGCAGGAATTATTCTTTGAGCCACAACACTCAATTTCAATTGGCAGCGAAGCAACCACCCAGCTGAAAGTACATACAGCAACAGAGGGCACAGTCTTTGTGCCCGCTGGGAAAGGAAAAGGTTGTTTGGAGCAGGAATGGAAATGAAAACGTTCCAAGAAATGAGTCAGATGCTATAGAGGTCTGTGACAGAAAAGAGCTTAGAAATCACAGATGTAACATGTTAAATAAAGACCAATATAAACTTAGAACAGTCCCCACCTCCCCCTTGAGATTTCACAATGTTGAATTTTATCAGAGAATGGACCATGCTCAAATTCAGCAACAAATGCAGCCAAGGTAATCTCACTGCCCTAATTTAACAACCGAGCAGAAGAGCTTGTTTGCATGGAAGACTCCTTCAAGGAAGGAAAGCAGCTCATCAATTATGTATTCCATGACTCCAGCAGCACTTTGTGCTCACAAAGACATTTCCCTGCCAGGTTTTCTGGTATAGGAAATGATCATGAATTTGCACCGAACTATAGGAAAAATGCATCAGACCAACACAAGCTGATAGTTCCACTTTGAAAAAAAACCAAGTTCTGTTAACTGAAGCAAGAAAATTAATCCAATCTATGCTCCAGATGGGCTCTCCTGTTCTTCTTGGGCACACACGCCTGACAAAAAGAAAGGGGAGCGCAGACAAAAGCATCAAGGGCACAGGAAGCTGCCAGGCTTGAACTACCAACCACCCTCAGATCAGAGCAGCATGACAGGCCAGTGATAGCCTTTACCCAGCCTGCAGACAGCACCATTCCACCTGAAATCAGTGGCTCAACAGACCCAAGAGCCCTGCAGCTCATGTGTCCCTAGTGTCAGAAACTGCAGCTTACCGTGGACGCCGTCCTGACTGCAGCTCTTAATCTGTCCAATCAAAATCTCATCCAGGAAGGGATGGAAGACCACATAGCGGAAATGCACTTAGAAGAAAACAGATCATTGCTGTTATTTCAATGTTAGTGAACTGTACTCCTTCCACAGCGTGGCAGCCATTAAAACAAAATCCCACATCCTATTTGCCCCCTAAAACACTTACCCAGTTTCTTTTACAATTTCTTTAAAGGCACTGATTAGATAGAAAAACAGGAGTAAGAGTTCTGATTCCTAGCTGGTTTGTAGGAATTCTGACAGCAGGTCATGAGCAGTGTCCTGTTCTCAGCTCCTCAATCTTACAAGAGTTGAAGTCTCTGCTTAAGTTATGATGGGAGCACTCCTGCACAATGCTTCAAGGCCAGAAGTATCCGTTGAAATCATACTTTTTTGTAATACTTCTGCCTTTTATCTTTGTCAGTAACGCTGTATTTTCTTTAAATAAAATATTTTAAATCAAATATTACCAGAGTAAGATTCTCTAGCTGGATTTTTCATCCAGGTTAGATAAAAGGTTTCTTGGCATTTATAATTACAAGAATGCTATACTGAGAAAATCTCAGCCAAACAATGCTTATGAGCAATTCAACATCATTTTAGCTGTCCATACTCAGTGTTCCTCTTTTACATAAAATCAGGCAGTGCATTAAAGAAAAGTTATCACCAGACACAGCAGGATTTATCAAAGTGCTACCCCAGATTCTGAAAGTAGACTCTTTTTCCCCCAACTCAGAGAAAATATATTCTCTTCTTTCAGTTCAAGGAGTAATGTAAAGTATGGAGATTAAAGCAAGCAGAAAAGCCTGTCATCCTCCTTCAGTATTGGAGAAGCTTTTATGTGCTGGGACCGAGTTGTATTGGAGTTAAAATTTAGACATGGGGAGCCACATACAGTCAGTCCAGTTCCCTTCTAACAGGAAACATTTCATGTGCTCAACCTACGCTTCCACAGTGTAAAATGAAACTAGAAAAATATATCTCTTACCAGTTTAATAAAAGCCCTAATTTTAACTTTAAACTGCTTTTATGTATTTACTTCCAGATTTTACTCAGATTTGCTGAGTCGAAGTAAAGAAATTAGTAATTTCTTATTTAAAAAAAACAACCCAGTAGACATGTATGCTGAACCAGATCTGTCTAAGTTTCAACAAAAATGTCATAGAACTTCCAGCTAGGACAAAAACATCAAATGCTGTGCAAACGTTATATGTAGAAACAGGTTTCAACATTCTAGCTAGGGAAAACAAGTTCCAAAAAAAAAAAACAACTAGAGGACCAGAAAACAACTATTGCAACTTACTTTCTATGTGCAGATTTCCAGTAATTTTCAAATAAATTAGCCCCTTGTTATGCCACATCTATGGCTCTAATTGTAGAACACAGATGGACTGCAGGAGAAGGCAAGCAGGACTGGCTACTTAAACCTGTATTTGTACCCAAAAACGACAAAGAAAAGAAGATACTTTCACCATGTTCCTCTTGCCCTCCTAACAGGAATGGAGTTAAGGCTGTGAACTTAAGGCTCTTACTTTTCCTAAGAACTGAACTCAGCTTACATTTCCAGATCATTAATTAACCTTCTGCAACACTATATAACTGAGGATAAGCACATACCTTTGGTATGTGATGCACCATCCCCAGGAAATATGTATGAATCTTCCAGCTTTGTGATATCATACAGACAGATGCAGAGTCCGACATTGTATACAACCTGCTCCAAGAAAAACATAAATTGAAAGCAGCACATCAAGCAAGACACCAGGCTAAATCAAGCAAACCATCAGATTCATATGTTATGCATACCTTTTCAAAAGGTAGCAACAGAAGGGTGGCAAGATGGGAAGCAGGCTGTGTTGGTACACTGCCTTTAACAGCCCCAGCATGGCAGGGGAACCCCAATTCCCATGTTATGGGAGCACGTGTCTCCACTGGCACTGGGAAGAGCACTGCTACAAACAGAGGCCCTTGGGGACATTGTCAGTTGCGAGAACTTCATCTGCCAAGACAGTAAACAGCTTTCCACAGACATCATTCACCAGCCACAGAGCCTGTCCAAAGGTTAAACACACTTTATTTGCTAGAGTTACACCCTCAAAAGCCTCTAGGCTTGCCTTTGTCTTAAATTACATTAGCTATGGGGAGACACAAGGCAAATCCTTGACTTCTCTGCTACTTCTGAGACAGCATCACTCCCTATATAATCTGAGGCATCTACCAGTCATCAGTGGATAAGGAAAGACTTTTGCTTTTCCTAATCTGTCCCTAAAATCTGGTATTCACAACCCCCGATTCCTTCTGGTTGTTCTTTTGAGCTCCCTTTGTTGCCCGTAAGAAGAACACAAACCAACAGAGTGTCAGTTTATGCAGTGCTTTATTAGGGCCCGGAGTCCTGGAGACTAATGTCTCAAAGACAGGAGCTCAAAGACCCACATTTTGAGCGCATCTTTTATACTATTTTACAAGCAAGGTTACATGATTGGTTTTACACATCACAGAAGACATAGTAGTTAAACATAAACTTTCATATTATATTCAACTGTTAATCCATTTACCTGACTGTAAACATCGTATAATTAAATCCCACCACCAAATTACATCCTATCTCTAGTTGCAAATCTTCTTGTCCCTGGTTTTAATTATTGTTTCTTCTTGGTCAACATAGCTTTAAAGTCTAACCAGTCCCAACTTAATTTTGACAAGTCCCGGCTTGTTTCTGGCCGGGCCTTTTCAGGCCTATGCTGCCAGACAAGCCTTGACCAAACTGCAACACCTTCACGTTCCCAGCCACATTTTGAGCTTCGCCCCTGCCTCACGTTGTAACCACAGTGGCAGGGCTGCTCAGGGAACCTGTGCCCTCCCGGTCTACCACAGCACACTCCTTTATATCCTGCACTGAAGACCCGCTTCTCACTGCCACACTGTACTGCAATTACTAACCACAGGCCAAATCAGCTACTAACACCTTCATTTCTCTTCCAGTATTACTGTTCTACGTGTATTTATACAGGCCTTTTTTTTAAATTCCCCACTGATCAGTTTGCCTGTGTGTTTGCAGGCTGCATTTCGGATGGCTCAAAGTATGCACAGCCCGGTGGTTGCTCTCACTTCCCTTCCACGCTTCTCTGCCCCATCTGGCGCCTCAATATCTTCCCATTACAGCATCAGGCATTAGACAAATGTTCCCTTTGAGACGGTACGTGGCGGTCTTTGTTTAGTCGCCGGGGATGGCCCTCACATCTGAACGGCCCTGACACCTCGCCGGCCACCTCACTGGGCACAAGCGAAAGGAGGAAGCGCTCGGGGATGCTATGATGCCTCCACCAACCAATACGTGACCCACGCTTTACCTTATTGGCCAATTTCTTGTTTAGCTCTTCAGCAATGGATTCGTTCAGTTTCCTTTCAAACTGCCAGGGAGGAATTCTGACAGTGTCAGTCATCTCCACCAGGACAAACATGGTGTCTGGGGGGGGTGGTGAGGAGACACCACCAGCCTCGGGAAGTGGAGCACTGCAAGTACAAACGGCGTTGGCCGTGTGGAGCGGGGCTCCCCGCGGCGCAGGGGAGGGAAGGGGCCGGGATGGGGCGGGATGGATGGCTGGAGCTGGCGNCCCTCAGGCACCGGCCGCGCGCGGGGCCCGCCGCGCGCCACTTCCGGCGCCGCCCCAGCCAATGAGCGCTCGGCGGGCGGGGCGGCCGCGCGGCAGGGAGGGAAGGAGGGAGGGAGGGCACGGCCGCCATTTTGTCCCCCCTCAGGCGGGGAGGGGTCCCGGCCGCCATCGGTGTCCGCGGCCGTGCCCGCTGGGCCCCGGGACAGGCGTGGTTGTGGTCAATACGAACGTGGAAATGCCCTCGACAGCCGGGCGCCCCGTGTACGGTCGCTCTGTGTGCCTACTCCGAGCCCCGGGCAGAGGCTCCAGTGCTGCAGCTGGAGTAATCCGCAACCGCGGTTATTGTGATTTATCATTTGCATAAGCTTCAGTCCCGACAGGGCAGCAGAGATTAAAGTCTGTGTCTCTCTGAAAGCCAGTTCTTCAGCTATTTGCCCACCTCTCGAGCAAACCCGGGTGGGTTTATAGCCCCATTTGCAGATGGGAGTTCCTCAGAGCACCGACTGCCCAATGCTCAAGGTGAAGGTTATTGCCAGGGACAAACAGTCATCACAGGGCTGGAATAGTGGCAGTGTTAATTGCCAAAAAGAAGCCAACCCCCACGGCAGGATTTTTTTCAGGCCTCTCTGCAGGGAGGGAAGGAGCGCGAGGGATGGCAGAAAACAAGGGGGTGTGCTGACATCTGAAATGAGGCTGTTTGAAGTGTGTTTAAAAAAAGATGTGCCAGGAAAACCAAACATCCCTGGCTGGCAGTCAAAAACTGCGCTGCCAGCGCAATGGCTTTGATGGGAAGGCTCAGTGTGCCTAAGTGTGTCATCCCCTGGGACGGGAACGTGGCTCCTAGGTAAGAAATCATTAAATGCTGAGCTGTCTTGGAACAGGAGGGGAAAAAAACAGGGTGGAAGCGCTGTGGTTAGGCCTCATTAACAAGAGACCTGTCTTGGCCAAGGAGTTTTTGATGTCTTCACAATTACTCGGGTTTCACCAGGATGTGTTAGGGTTTTTTTTGTTATTGAAATAAACATGGCTGGTCTGCACATTTGGTGTGTTTGTATTAAATGGGGGGCCCAGGAACAAGATTTCACCTGAGAAGAGCAGCATTTTTCTTGGAGCAGCGTCTACCGTCTCAGCAATAAGCTCTGCTGCCAGCACAGCAGACACCACTCTATCAGAACACCTCAACCCAAATCCCCAGCGTTTCTTGCTCTTCTTGTCCTACTTCAGAGAGCCTCATAAAGGCTCCTTTCTCCTGCACCACAATCACGGCTGCGCTAATCTGGGCACAGCACAGTTTTGCTGGCACACATGCCACATCCCTTGCTGTTCTGTCCTGGCCTCATGCGGGTCTGGCAGTGCAGAGTTTGACCTTTAGCTGGAGTGCAAGTTCTGCAGGGGTCTGTAGCTATTTTTCAGAAGAGAGAATAGTTCCTGACCCTGTCCTTCTTCTGATGGCAGGGGAAGAAATAGCCTTGGTATCACACAAGGAGGGAGAACTTGGACACTGTTGACTTTCGCACGGTGATCACTCTGGATGCTTTTGTATATAAGAACTGTAAGGTTAAACAGGGACGTGGGTTAAGGGGAATAGTAGACTGGAATACCTGGGAGAATGTGGGAGATGGATAGAAGTGGATTTGGACAGAGTTATATCATGCTTCTGTCCCTGAGCTAACATTTTTTGTGCTTCCAATAGCTGTGCCCCATCAGGGGCTTTTGGGAGCCCAGTACGAAGATACATCTCCCCTCAGACTGATCTCCACTCCCAAAAAAACAGCTGTGTGAGCAGCAGGTCTGCAAGGCCTCGCTTCATACTGGCTTGGTCTTATGGGTTAGGTCTTTGGTGTCTTGTAAAGTGCAGGCACGAAGCAAGACGTGCAGAATCTCTCTGCTGTATCAGCTCTGTGATTGCCAGCAATGGCTAAATGCTGCAGGCCATTCCTCAGTAAGGATGACAGGATTCCTCCTCTCTATGCAGCTGTGTATTTTAGCAAAACTTGCAGGTACTTTGCTATTGCTCTGGGGAAACTGAATTGAAATGTGTGGAGAGAAAGCTGGCAATGGCAATGTCGGATGAGCTTCAGTGCCTCAGGTACAAGGCTACAGTCACCTCTAGAGCTGAGTCTGGTTGTCAGTTTCTCAGCCTCCATCAGTAACATCCCAGGTTGTGGGAAACGATTTCCAGCCTCACCTCCTGCAGGTAACCCTCCTCAATGCCAAGGAGTGTGTGCCTGGGCCTTCGTACACATGACAGATGTTGCTCTCTTCCCACCTAGGTTTTCTCCCTGGAGGAATTCCGTATTTCAGGTACTGTCTCCAATGTAAAAATATAAACAAAGGCCAAACTGTGCCCCACATGGGTGTTGTCTCAACTCAGCTATTGATAGCGCTCAGAGTTAGGCTATCTTTAATGCTGCTGCTAAAGTGTCTTGCTGTTGGCGATAGTGTGAACAGCCTTGTTTTGCCGACTGGTCTCTTTTTGTCCCAGTAGTACTGACATGGTGAATATCCACAAATCTGCAGTGTCTGTACACACCTTTTCACACATAACAATCTCTCAGCAGTATCGGGGCTTTTTGGTCATTTGGGAGCATGGTTCTCCATTGCTGGTTAGTTTTTTTTGGTTCTTTTTTTGTTTGGATTGGTTTTGGTGTGTTTTTTTTTTAAGCTTCAGTTGCTGAAATCCAGGGGTTTCACAACAGTTTTTCTGTCCCTCAGAGAAAATCCCAAACATTTCTCATTCTCTTGATTGCACAGAAAAACTGGAAAATACTATTTGAAGTTATCTGAAGGACTGGAACCTGTGAGGAAAACGAAAGGAATCCCCAAATTACTTTGTTTAAGATCTGCTCTGTCCCTGCATCCCCGTGGCTGTTGGGGAAAACTGGCTCAGGGATGCTAGGGGAGGTGAGGGGTAATTTGCATCTAGACAGTTCTGGCTCTCCTTTGATTGACTCCAAAGGAATTATGTGTCTTCTCACGTACAAAGTCCTCCGTGCTCCTGCCTTTTCTTCCATCTCTGCAGGCATCTCTGGCACCCCTACTCCCACACTCTGTTTGATCAAAGCTTCCCCTCTTCTCCTTTTATCATTTTTGCCTGCTTTAGACTCTGCCTCCTCTGCTGCAGCGCATGCCCAGACCCACCTTCCAGCCAAATGTACTTGAGTTCCCTGTGCCTTTTCCATCATGAGCCTTTACATTGCAGAGCCAGGCTTGGACGCTCGTGTCCTCTCTTCGGTTCATACTGTTTAACACATGCAACTGGGCTCACAGGTAAACTTGGCATACCACAAAGTAAATGGGAAAGTACAGGTATTTCTGATATTCAATGTACAAATGTTAAATGAATGCCTGGGGAAGAAGAGGGCATGCCCATTCAGCACATCCCCAGCACTGGCCTCCAACCGTGTCCAGTTCAGCACCCTCCTGGTCTGGATGTATAGAGCTGTCCCCCAAGAGAGGAGAGGCCATCTCAGGAGAAACAAGTGGAGAACTGGCTGGGGTCTCCTCCTTTTTCAAGGTTTTGAAGGGTAGACTGGGGAGATGAGCCTTGCAGTGTTTACAGGAGGTGAACAGGGCTCCTGTTTTGTCATGGAAAACTAATTGAAAAGCCACAAGCAGAGCATGATGAGCAATGCCAGAACCCACCTGCACTTGGGGTTCCAGTGCTTCTTAGTGGCCTTGCCATGGGCTGATCTCTTCTGTCAATGGAACCTTTTTCTGCACTATAGTTCATTGACAGGAGACAGACAAGAGCATTCTGATCCCTCTGCCAAAGCCCCTGGGATAGCCATGGATCAACACCCAGTACCTGGATGGATAGACAGATGGTGGGTGGATGGATATAGCTAGGTGTAGCAGTTGTGACCCTGTCTCCTGACTCTGTGCCATGCCTTGTGGCTTCCCACACAACTTGGATGCCACCTTGCAGCCCACAGGGTCATTGGTGTAACAGATCCAGTTGGCACCATCATGTTCAGCTAGTTAGAAGGTATCAACGAAAGAGTTAAAGGAAACAAAAGCAACGCACAACCACCCCATGTCACAAGATAGCTGTAACAGCTCCCTGCAGCACTGACACTGCACCATGGTTGTATAGGGTTGTTGTAAATTTTATTCCAGGATCACAGGGACCTGCGTGGTAAGGTGGTGGTGTGATCCACCCTTCTACTCCAAAATGAGGCTGCTATCACCTAAGTTTCCCCCAAAGTATCCCTACCCAGCCTCTTCTTACAAACCTCCAGTGATGGAGAGTCCGGTGCTTCCCCAGGCAATCTACTTGAGTAATTAACTGTCTGTTCTGTTAGAAAGCGTTTCCTAATGTCTAACATCAATCTTGCTCCTTGCAATTTAAACCCCATTACTCCTCGCCCTATTTCCCAGTGGAATCAGCAAACAATCGATTCCTGTCCTTGTCACAGCACCCTGTGCCCCTGTGAGAGAAAGTTTTGGGCCAGTTTATGACATTCATTGCCTCTGCCCATGGAGATGGCTCTCCTGAGCATGGTCATACCAGCACAGGGGAAAAAGAAAGGAAGGATCTTTCAGGGCTGGGTTGGCACAGGGCACTGATAGAAATGAGACCTCTAGAAAGCACCTGGGCTTGTGACAGCTGTCTGTGAGCCTGGAGCAGGGGTGCAGGCCATAAGATGGATTTATGGCATGTGCCTCCCGTGCTCTCCTGCTGCAGCAGAGTTGTCTGTGGCACCCATGGGTGCTTGGGGGCTGCAGACTTGGGCAGGTGAGGAGAACGGCTGCAGCGGCACCGGTGAGACTTGAGGTGATAGGGGAGAGGTCTGACCCATTGCGAGGGACACCCCCCCGGTCCACACGTGGCCTCCTGTCCCCATCCCTGCCTCTGGTGCCTTCCCAGCACACAGCCCCCACCTCATCCCACTGTCCCTGCAGCCTGTGGGGCTGCCCCATTGCGTCCGGCAGTGCCACTGATGTGCGTCACCCTGTGCAGCCGGAGCGGTGCAGCCCCCCGGGGGCCAGCCTCGTCACCTCCGGCCCCCCATTCAGACTTTCTCCTTTAAGCTTAGCTCAGAAATGACCACGCTGATCCCTCCCACCTGCCCGCTCCCCCTGGCCCGGCCCTGACGTCAGGGGAAGGCGTGCGGATGCGTGTGTGTTCGAAGCGCACATCATACACACATCAGATACCGCAGATCCATCAGCAGGCAGCCGGAGGAAGCCCCTCGGAGCCGGGCTGCGGGGAGACCGCTGCTCCTCGCACGGCAGCGGGGCAGTGTGCGGCCCCGCCGAGCCCCGATGCTCTGCAGAGCGCAGCTCCAGGGAGCCCGTCGCTGCTAAGGAGGTGAGTAAAGGGAGGCACAATGGCCATCCAGCGTGCCCGGGCTATTGTAGCTGCAGGTAAACTTCACGCACCACCTTTTTCTTTCAAACCAGCTTTTTTCCTTTTGACGGCGGAGAGGTGCGAGGGTGAAGCGTGACTCCCCTGCGGTTTGGTTATTCCCCACCAGCCTCGGGAACAATAACTCCCCTGGGGGTGGCGGCGGCGATGTTGCACGTCTGCTTTGGCTGGGGGGCAAATAATCCACGGCTTTGCCACGGTGGTCTGAGCTCAGCTGGGACCCTGCCCTCTGATTGCCGGGTGAGGGGGAGGCAATTTGTGAAAAATCCATCTTATTAAAGCAGGCTAATAATGATGTGGGCTTGAACTGGGGTTTCTTTGGGACTGGCTGCACTGTTCCTACTGATGTTAGATCCACAAAGGAGGAAGGAAGGACACAGATGAAGATGTTTGTACCAGGTCTTTGAACAGACACTGCTAATTAAAAAAATAAAAACCAACACAAGAAAACAAACCAATCCCATGAACTCGGTATTTGGGAGTGATGATTTTGCATATATGCTTAAAAGGTAAATCAAGCCTCCATGATGGTTTCTGCCTTTGATTCTCCTTTGCATCTGTCAGCCTGCTTGCTCTCCCCCATGGCCTCCCTGAGAACTGGGCAGCCCAGCACTGACTAAGGGAGCTTTTTATAATCAATCCGTAAAGGTGACATTCATATTTTAGCGCTAAGCAGGCTGTATCGTAGGCGAGACTATCTCAGCAAAGATCTCTGGAGTTGGGAGTGTGATTGGCTTAGCTGGGGAGGGGACGCTGTCAGTGTGCATTCCCTAAAAACCGCCTAGTTTTATTTTTCCTGTAGTAATTTGTCTCAGCAAAGGGGTTTGCAAAATGCAGGGTAGACGAGGAAATGGCTTTGCTTTGTATTTAACGCTTAACAGCATGATCTGGTAACCAAAAACGGGAGGGGGGAGCTGAGAAGCTTTCATTAGCATCGGACAGAGACAGCATTTATAAAAACCTGCCAGACGTCGAGGCTGTGAGCCTTCTCCGAGGAAAGGAGGATGGAGAAACACAGCCCAGCGAGCGCTGCGATGGCCCTGCTCGTGGTAACCCTTGCCTGGACCCATCGTGGTTGCCCAGCTGTTTCCTGCCCTTTATGGCAGCCTCCCTGGGATCTCCACTGGCCACCGTGTTGTTGTTGGGTCCTTTGGCAGGTGGATATGCCAAGCAGCTGAAAAACGGGATTTTTGTTTTTGCGTCAAGCTCTGGGGACACACTCACGCGTCTGGAGGGCTGTAGCTCTTCTGTTTCAGACTGCGTCTAGACAAGCCGGGTCTGGGGGGGCATCAGTCTCCCCGAAGATGGCAGCGGGCCAGAGCATTGCTTTCCTTGCTCCGTGGGGTGAGGAGATGGCAGCTGGCTGTGGACATGAGGTGTCTTTTTGACAGAGACCTTTTTTTCTACTGGGGTGGATAGAGAGGGGTGGTAAACCCTACTTCTAAACTGGGGCCACTGGCAGTTGCAAGGGATGGAGAAAACATGATGGCGAGTGGCATGGAAGAGCCCGTGCAGGAGATTGCTGGAAAAGGCAGCAGAGGGAAAATAACCTTCAGCTCCTTAGCTGGGGTGGGGGGAGCGGGGGCACTCAGGAGTGTTGTGGCAGACAGCATCCGAGCTGGGAGTTTACAAAGGGAAGCGGCGGCGTGAAAGGGAATGGCCCATAAAGGCGACAGCGGGCCAGCCGAAGGCTCACGTCCACAGCCGTAGCCTGACGGCCGCCGGCAGAGCGGCCACCCATCGACCCATCCATCCCGGGCATCCCGGGGGTTCCAGCGAATGGGAAGGAGCACAAAGAAGCACGGGAGGGCCGACTCACCGAGGGCGATTAAGCTAATTAAATATGTATTCCCCAGCCTGGGCGAGGGACGTGTGAGGGGCTTTTCTTCGCTGCCGCTAATGAACGGGGAGTGGCGGACAGAGGCTGGTGCCTCTTCAAAAGGCTCCTTCCCTCATCTAGGAGACCTTGAAAGGCTGTTTAGTTAAACAAGGTCACAGCCAGCACCCAAGTCAATGTGTTTGGCTTTAAAGAAGGGGAGAGAGACAGCGATTTTATTTGATAAACCGCAGACCTTTCAGTCACTGCTGATGAACGGGGTGCTTGGATCTCGAGATAAAAGCTGATGTGTCTACTGCCTGTCTGCCTTAATTGGCCTGGGTTTCCTGCCTTCGCCTGCGAGCGCTCCCGACTGTCAGCTCCGCTAGCTCAGGAGCCTGCCCTCCGAAAAATATAAAAGCAAAGCAGGCTGCTGCTGCCAGAGGAGACCCTGTCACCAGAGGGCTCTGGGGTTTGGCTCTGAGATGGTTTCTTTGGGGAGGGGGAAAGGCGGACAGGGTGGTAGGTGTTTTTTTATGAAGAACATCCTTCCAGGGGGCCCTGGGTTCGGTGTCGCTTACATACCTCCTTGGCTTGAAGGACTGTCACCCCAGGACACCCTCGGAGCAAAGCCATCAAGGAGAAACAGGGAGGAGCAAGGCGGAGGTCCAGCCGTGGCGGTGGAGCGGCTTTACGCTGGAAAGGCTTCCCATGCCCCGCGGCAGAGCCGGGCTGCTTCAGCCTCTCTTGCTTCTTCAAAGTGACCCGAATTTCGTCCCTGCACTGTATACGTGCCGTGGGGTGGACACAGTGGCGTGGGTGGTGTCAGCCAGGCCGGGAGAGACCTCGAGTGGAGGGAGGTGCTCCCGTCCCCAACAGGGGATGGAGGAGAGGGTGAAAGTGCCTCCCGTGCCCAGGTGCCCTCTCCTTGTTGCCCGCTGGGGCTGCGGTGTGGAGAAGGGGTTGGGGAGGGGATGGTGGGGTGGAGCACAGGAAGGGAAGGAGAAGGACAGGAAGGCTTTACCTGACCTCTGGCTGGGCTGGGAGGGGAGGGGATACCGGCAAGGATGTGCTTGTGTCCCCTGTCTTCTCTCAGCCCGTTTTTGCCCTGAGTTTAACTTCCTCAGTCTCTTTGTTTGCTGTGGGGATTTAAATGAGATGCGAGGTAGGGTACTGTCCTGGAGCTCACCGTGGTGCCAAAGCTCCTACTCAGCCTCAGCTTCACCAGCACCAGCAAAGCCAGGCATTCAGCCGCTGAGCACCAAAGCTGACCCACAGATTTGGGATGCTTGTTCCAGGTGCTGAAGGGGGGCAGGGTGTACTTACTGGCTGTGGAAGACAGCCTTGGCATGGCTGCAGGACAGGGGTCCCTGCTCCAAGCAGGAGTTAGATCAGGCAGCTCAGCAATGTGTCAGGGGGTTGCATAGCTTGACCAAGGATGGGGATCCCACAGCCCTGCTCTGCCCTGTCCCTGTGCTTATCCCAATAAGATGTCATCCCACACCAGGCTCTCCCCCACATCCCCGTGGGCCAGCCAAAGTCCTCCCAGAGTGCCTGTGAGTGATTGTGCCCAGCTTGACCTCCTGTGTGGAGCAGGCTCAGCTCCTGGGGGCAAACAGCAGCCCAGGAGGGCATGCTCCACTGCTGCCCTTGGCCCTCGGGATCAAACTGTCTGCCTCCCCAGTGATGCCCAGCATGCTCCTGTTCTCAACCACTGCTTGTCCCCTGAACCAGGAAGCCTTCCAGAGCACCTGAACCTGGGCTGGTCCCACAGGTGAACCTGGAGGAAGCCCACTCTTGGTTGCCACTTCACCAGCCCACATCATTTTGTGCCTGCAAGGCTCCCCCCTGCACGCCCCTTCCCCTTTGCCTCTTACTTTTCTTTTGCCTTTGTGAAACTTCCATTTTTCCAGCTCCTTGTGGATGCCAACCAACTCCCTCAGCATACTAATGGTTTGCTCCAAGCATCGATATTCATGTTAAATACCCTCCATTGTTCCTAATCTGGTGGGGGAATGGAAAGGCCTTGTCAGCGAAAGGGCACAGAGGAGGCGCTCTGTGGTGAGGCCATTTTCATAGTGGCGGCTTCATGATGTGACAGAGAACCCAGGGCCGCTTCCCCCAAATCATCCCACTCTTCCAGCCCTGACACCTCCTGGGAAGGCGATGGATTCTGCTTTTTGCTGAGCTAAAGTGGCCAGACTGCTTGTCAGTGCGGGCAGGGCAGTCGCTTGGGGGCACAGATGGGAGCTGGAAAGCCGCTTGGTGTCTGGCCTGGCTTTCAGGTGTCTTGTTTGGGTGCTCCCTGAGCCTCTCTGAGCTCCACGGGCATGGGGGAAGGAGATGCTGAGCCTGATCCTGGGAATGGGAGGAGATGCTGAGCCAGGGTACGGGGGAAACAGCTGCTGAACCTGGGCATGGGGGCAGGAGGTACTGAGGCTGTCAGGCTGGGAGCCAGGGAGCCCCTGTGTAGGGTGTGATGTGGAGCAGAAGGCCAGGTGTGTGTGCTCCAGTTGCTTCATGGCAGAGAGGAGCCACTGAAGCATAGGAAGGGTTTGATGTGGGGGTGAATGAGGAGCCAGTGAGGGGAGAGATGTTTTCGAGGCATTTGTGGCCGTGACTGGAATCATCTTGGAGAGCAGAGGATCGTGGTGGCTTCTGCCTTGGGGTAGGACTCCAGTGTGACCTCTGCTGCCTGGACCTGAAGGTGAAGCTCTGCAGGGCTGAGAGAGGGCAGCTGTTAGGACATTGGCTGAGTCCCAAATGGGCAGCATTGCATGGCAGCATCCAAGCTGGACTGGCAGCAGTGGGGACCCAGTGGCAGACAGACCCCCTGGCAGGGGAAGGAAGCAGAGGTGGGTGAGGGGAGCAGGAATTGTCTGGTCCCTCCTTGAAACTTCAGCTGCTCTAGAAATCTTTTTCCATGTCCTTGTTGCCTGCTAATTTCAGAGTGGAGGTGACCCCTTTTTGCACATCCCTCCAGGGCCTTCATGTCTCAAAGGGCCACAGTGAATCAGAAAACAAATTAAATATTCTCCAGGTTTCCTGGTGTATGCAGATGTTCTCCCAAAAGATGCCGCATGCCCCACTGGGGTGGGAAAAGGCTGAAGGGGATGGTGGGGTAGGAGATGGTAAGTCTGTATGATGTCAGGGTCCTCATCTCTGGGTGATGGGAAAACCCCCGAGGCTGAAGAGTGATGGAGATGGGTGAGCCCCTACACCCAGTACACACAAAGAGAAGTGTCCCCAAGCAGCCACTGGTGTTGGGCACCTCAGGACAGAGGTGCCAGTGTCAGATGCAGTGATTAAAAGAGAAATCATCAGAGTAAAGGCTTTCCGAGCAAGCATCTGCAGTGCTGATCTTGCACCAGAGCATCTCACTGGCAGGCTTATAAATGTACAACCCCTCCAATTTCATGCTCAGGGTGCTTCAGCAAGGACAAGAGTGCCCACAATTGCTCTGGCAGGACAGGTTTAGAGGGGTTTCTTCCCCTTAGGGCTTTAACTCCTTGCAAACTGCATGATACCAGCCAAAAACTGGAGCCTGATGATGGCAGCAGCAGGAGGCTGTGCTTGTTTTGTGGCTCAACTGAGATGCTGAAGGGGTGCAAGGGCTGCTGGCAGCTCTCACACAGCCTACTGGTGTCCCTTCCTGTAGGAATGTGCCGCTGGCTGGGGCTGAGTTTGGGTCCTAAATCCTAGAGACCTGAGGCAACCTCCTGGGAAGCCTTTAGACCCCTAGCTGTTGTCTCAGCCTTTCTCCTTCACTCTTTTATCAGAAATCTCAGGCTGGAAGAAGTTCTCAGAGTCTAGGACTGGAGGCCCAGGCATGCTGGCACTGCGTGGGCATCCTTCCCAAAATGGTCCCTGCCTGTGGCAGCCCATGCTCCACTTCTTTTCCCAGGGTGTGCTTTTTCACAACTTCATCTCAAATATATGGCAAATGAAAGGTGGAGCTGCAAACAAGGCTCTTCCCTTGGGAATGATTTGCTGGAACATCCTAGGTGGCTCCAAGCTGTCAGGCTTCCTGGGGCAATTTCTGGGGCTGGGAATTGGTGTCCAATACAGAAAGCTGGCAGCATGCTGCCTGCTCTCACAGGTAGCTGGGAGCAGAGGGGAAATTCCTGACAGCAAATTGTCCCTGCCAAAAGCCCCACAGGAAGGTCTGTAACTCCCACCTCCTTTTGCTCCCCAGGTCACCAGCAGTAGACCTGCACTCCCGGGTGTCCATTCTCCTGCCACCTGCCCCCAAAACGGAGGAGCCCACCGGTCCCAGCATGTCCTCGGACCCCAGTGCCCCACCAGCGGTGCCACCACTGCATTCCCCCAAGTCACCAGTGTGGCCCACCTTCCCCTTCCAACGGGAGGGCAGCCGCATCTGGGAGCGAGGGAACCTCCTGCTGCGGGACCTGCCCAGTCCCCTCCCCACCAAGAGGACCAGGACCTACTCAGCGTAAGTACCTGGCATGCAGGTTTGGGATCGGCCAGTTGAGGCAAGCAGGGACCGTGATCCCCTGCAGTACCTGCAGAGCCCTTTACACGTGGTACACTTTGCCAGCACAGTGCCCAGCATCACCACACACACCTGCCCGGGGTGCTGCAGGTGGGTTCCATGTGCTGTCCTGGGGACCATCATGTGTTCATAGCAAACCTCTCCCCATGCTGCCCCTGAGCGAGTGCCACCAGTGAAAAATATCCTTCCCTTTCCTCCCGCAGGACGGCACGTGCCTCCGCCGGTCCCGTCTTCAAAGGCGTCTGCAAGCAGTTCTCTCGCTCCCAGGGCCATGGGTTTATCACCCCCGAGAATGGCACAGAGGACATTTTCGTGCACGTGTCTGAGTAAGGCCTGGGGTTGTGTGGTGCCAGATCACTCCAGGGGAGCCATGCCATCGGCACGGGGTTGGAGTCTTGTGGGCTGGGGTGTGGATATCTCCATGGGGTAGGGATGGGGCTCTGCCTGTCCTCAACCCCCGTCACCTGTGGGTTTTCTTTCCCAAGATGTAGCTGGTGGGTTGGGTGCCTTCCTTCATTCCGGGTGGTCCAGGGCAGGGGTCTGTCTCTTGGCTGCAGCCCCACTATCTCTCCTTTCCTCTCCCACAGCATCGAGGGGGAGTACGTCCCAGTGGAGGGGGACGAGGTGACATACAAGGTCTGTCCTATCCCTCCCAAGAACCAGAAGTTCCAGGCGGTGGAGGTGGTCCTCACTAACCTGGCGCCCCACACGAAACACGAGACATGGTCTGGCCAGATCATCGGCTCCTAGGCGCCCGGGCAGGCCGCCAGCCACTCAGCCCCACGGAGCAAACCTGCCCGGCCGCTCACAGGGGTGTGGGGGGAGCCGAGGTGGTGGTGGGGTCGGGGCTGTCCCCAAACATGCAGGCGTTTGCGTTCAGTGTCTTTTATAAGGTTACGGTTTCCTTTCTCTGTGTGTGTTTGTAAGTGTCTGTCAAGGGGGACAGGGGAAGCAGAGCCCTCCCTGGCCGCCCCCCAGCTCCGAGGGCAGCACCGAGCCCCATGTCCCCCATTCCTTGTCCCTGAGGCCATGGGGAACAGAGCCCCCCAGCCTTCCAGCTGCCCTGGGCTGAAGCAGGTGCTGAGAGCAGGAGGGATCACGGGGTGGCTTCATCCTCCTGAATCCCACTCTGGCAAGATGGGCACCCCACTTGGTCCACAGTGGGACAGCAGCAGTGGGACATGCCCCGGGGCAGGGGCAAAACAGGGCAGTGTGGGATGATGTATCACTGTGTGGGATCTGGGTGGCTGAGACCCATCCCCATCACTGGCAGCTCACAGCATTCACCTGAGCCACATCCCTCCATCACAAGATCTCAGGTCAGCGGTGCCACGGGGAGGTGAGTGGCTTATAGGAAGCAAAAATTTGGTTTTAAGAGGCAAACTGCTGCTGGCAGGTCACTGAGGGTGCTTGGTGCTGTGCCCGGGGGGCTATACCTGGGCATGGGGCAGGGAGGCACTTGGCACCTCTGTGCTCTCCACTGCTGCTGGGCCAGTAGCACACCTTTCTTGGCTCGGTGCTGACATGGTTTTGGGGAGATGGCTGCTTTCTCCTCCTCCCCTTGCCCCCCCCAGCCTCTGGGGACCCCTGTTCCCATGCGTGCGCGCGTGTGTGTGTGTGTGCATGTCTGTAGCTTGCTGGGGTGGTGAGGGGCTGAGGGGTCTGAGTAGCCCTGGCCGTGGGGCGAGCACAGCCACCTCCTCCCCAGCCCCTCAGTGTAGGCAGGGTCTCATATACAAAGCACAAACTTCGTTTTTGGTCTTCTCTGCCATACCCTGGCCAGGTGGTCTCCCACAGCCCCAGGGAGGGACAGGGCAGAGGGCAGCACGACAGGGACAATATGCACTGGGCTGGTCCTGAGCTGACCCCAGGGGAATAGTGCCTGTGCTGATGTTCTGGGAATTACCAGCATCTTTAAGGATTTATTTCAAAGCAGGGTTGGGGACAGTGGGGTGCCAGCAGCCCCTCTGAGGCAGGATGGGAAGGTGATAGCCAGCTCCTGGGGCACCTGCTCAGCGGGAGCTGCCGATGCTGCTGGTCCTCAGCATGGATGGAGAGGGGTGTTTGACACCTTTCTTGCTGCTGCTGTTGCTGAGAGGGGTAGGTGGGGAGAGAATGGGGCAAGACTGGTGCCATACAGGACAGCTGGGCCCTGTAGATTCAGAAGGACCACCACGTCCTGCCACAGAGCAGGATGGTGTGGGGACTGCCCTGGGATCCTCCGGCCCATCTTACTGCCAACCCGAAGCCTGGCTCTCCCAGGGGTGTGGCAACCCTGGCTCAGGCATAGCCAGGACATGCAGTCAGCTTGGCCAAGGCAAACTGATTTTTTCTTTCCCTTTTTTTTTTTTTTGAAATGAACTAAAACCCTAGACTTGGTGGTGGTGGTTTTACAACTCCGGTGTGATTCCTGCCTGTCTGACCATGTGTCAACCCTTGTAACATTGGCAATAAACCATTAAAAGTGACTTTCCCACGAACCCTGCTCACCCCGGCTCTTTGTCCTCTGTGTGTGTGTCACAGTGGGGATGCTGGTGATTCTCTCATGTAGAGGACCTGGAGCACCCATTTATCTAGATGTCAGAATAGACTCACCCACCTTAGCACAGTCTGGTCCAGAGGGGCTGGGGCTGTTCCCGCTTTGCTCACAGCAAACATTCCATGAGCCTGGGAGAGGAGGATGCTGCCCACCATGAGAAGTGACCAGGACCCACTGCTGTGGGGATTTTGAAGGGTGGCTGCCTATTGTCTGGCTGCCTTTCACCCCCATACAGCCCAGCACAAAGCACATGCTGCCTCCAACTGCTGCGTGTTGTGGCTTTAATAGGATTGATTTTAATTTTTTTAATATACATATCTGTGTATTTAAATATAGTTCTTATTTAACAGTTGGTACCAGCCAGACAGGAGCTGCCCATCTCACACTGATACGTAGCCATATAGCAAGACAGTCCTGGGCGTGGGGCCTGCCACATCTGCTCACTCACTTACACTGTGGGCACCTGCTGTGACAGGAGCATCAAAAGGGTCTCAGGACAGGCATGAACCATCCCCTAGGTGTAGGGCTCCCATCCCTGCATCATGCCTGCCTGCAAAAATACAGCACAGGTACCCAGGGCTCTCAGTGGCCCTGCTTGAGCAGGGGTGTGGGACCAGGTATCTCCAGAGGTCCCTTCAACCTCAACCATTCTGTGGCTCTGAGACCCTGGGGCTGCCCCAGCTACTTCTGATGCTATCCTCCTCCTATCCCTCTGGCAGGATGGGGTCTCCAGGTGGGAGGTGCCCTCAACTAGCCCAAGCTTGGGGTAGGAGACAGGAATGGCAAAGGTTCCTGAATGTGATCCTGCCCATATACAAATGAGCTCCTGAGCTGAGAAAGTGATGGCTGGTGCCTCAAAGGTCATCTCTGCCTCTGCTCTGCTCGCCCTGCAACTCCCCCCACCTTGAGCAAGGGACATGCTCCCACCAGGGGCAGCCTTGGACAGAGCCTGCCTTCCCCTTCAAAGGTGCAAGTCATCTCAGCCCCCATAGCCACCATGGTGCCCCACGCTGTCAGGGCCAGGCCCTGCTCTTCACCAACCCCTCAACTCACTAGAGGTCCTGCTGGCTTTGAATAGACTTACAGGAAAAATAAACTCCCCAAGACCCACACATAATCTGATCCACAGTGAAACACAGAAGGAGGAACCACAAACACATGATTCCTCCATGAAGGTTGCAGTGGAGGGCCAAAACCCGTGACCTGCAAAAAGGGTACCCTGCATTCAGGCTTCTCCAACAGGTCCTCTTCTCCCCCAAAGAAATCTTCTCTGGGTAGAAGGAGGAATTTGTGCATTTGTTGGGGATTTCTGGATGCCAGGCATACAGCTGCACTCATGCAAATGTGATGCATCAGAGATCTGATGAGTTTTAGTTAAGAGGTGCAGTCAAGTGGGGGAGACAGCACATCACCAGCACTGGTCATACAGTATCCCTGCTCCTGTGGCCAGGTGGCCACTGGGAACTCTGCCCATGGACATGTGGGAGCCTTGCCCTGGGTCTAAAATCAGCAGTGTATCTCACCTGAGGAAGATGATGGTACCTTGTTTAGGTGGCAGTAGCCAGCTGAGAAACTTCACTCTGCAGTCCGGCTGCTAGTGGGAGATGAAGAGCAATGGTGAGGAAAGCAATGACAGGAGAAAAAAGGGAAGAAAAAACAGGACCAAGAGACAGGAACAGGACATGTGATAGCTGCACTGGACATCCTGTCTGCCTAAAGGTGACCATGTAAACTGAGCGTGAGGGATGAGACAAGGTGGAAAAGCAAGCTTGGAGGGCACTGCTGAGCGGGTACCTCCATTGGTACTACGAACCAGGTCTGGCCTGTGTTGGCCGTCTCTGAAAATGTCTCTGGCAGAAGGATAGAAAGCTGAGCATGGGGAAGGAGAGGGACTTGGTTCGTTATGAATGCCCCGCGTAAGGTTTTATATGGACAAATCTCTTCTGAGGAGAGACTGCAGAAGCTGGGCCTGTTTAGAGAAGACTGAGAGGGGATCTCATTAATACATATAGATCTCAAAGGCAGGTGCCAAGAAGGTGGTGCCAGACTCTTTTCAGTGGTGCCCAGCAACAGGATGATAAGCAACGGCCATAAACTAAACCACCAAAAGTTTCACCTCAACATGAGGAAGAACTTCTTGATGTTGAGGGTGGTGGAGCAGTGGAACAGGCTGCCCAGGGAGGTCATGGAGTCTCCTTCTCTGGAGACATTCAAAACCCACCTGGACATGTTCCTGTGTTACCTGCTCTAGGTGACCCTGCCTTGGCAGGAAGGTTGGAGTAGAAGATTTCCAGAGGTCCCTTCCAACCCTGATTCTGTGATCTGTGACACCTAATGGACATGGGATTGGGAAGACCATTGGAAAGCCTTCTGCCCCAAACTGTTCCACAACATGCTCCACACACACCAGATGCCAGGATCCTCCAGCCATGCCAGGCAAGGTCCAACTTGAAAATATACAATAATAATATAGAAAATAAACCTTAGGGGGTCTCTGTAAGCTAAAGCAAAGAAGTGGTTTCTTCATGCACCTGAGCAAAGCTCAGAGAAGCAGCCCAGTCATTTCTAAGCTATTGTTCCCAGGTCACATATAGGGACTGGCATAGTGTGGCATTGAGGGGAAAGACATGGTGACCTCTCCATTAGAATGCACAATGGTGCAACAAGCTGGGATCACAGCTACTCCTTCCTACCACAGGCTTGGAGCAAACAGCCTTCCTTGCCTCTTGCCTCAGAGCCACTCTGGAATTCCTGGAGCCTCAGCAGCCCTGGCCTCCTGGGCCAGGGTGCAAGGGGCAGAGAAAGGTGAGAACTATATTCCCTCATGCAGAACTGTTAAGAGAAACAGAGTGGAAAAGGAGAGGAGAGGGAGCTTAGGACAGACACACACACACACTCTTGACTGGCCTTTTAAAATGCTTTCCAACCACAAAAGCATCTGCATCACCACCCACCACAGCTGAACTGTCAAGAGAGAAGTTTTTCTGAAGGTGAAGACGGTCTGGTGCCACGACTCCCAGCCACAGATGGGAAGTGCCAAAGGGCTGCTTAGAGAAGGCTCCCTCCTGCCACCCACCTGCACTTGCGTTACATCCTGACCAGCTCTGTAAAGTGTTTTTTTGGTCTACCCTGAGCAGATTCCTCAAATCAAGGTGCTTTTCCTGGTGGGGGGAGAGGGTGGGACTGGAACAGGGCTGCAGGGACCTGGCAGTCAGCACTCGTTGGCTCTTTCTGGAAAGAAGATTTCACGGCATCGCTGGACCGTGTCCTGGGGGCACTGGACACTGTGTCCCACAGTGCGGGGATCATCATAGATTTCATAATCGTTCCCTCCCTGCAGGGGAAGAGCAAATAGGGACAGCATTAGCAGGGTCTCGCCAGAACAACCTCATCCATGAATCCACATTCTGCTCTGTCCTGTGGGGAGCTGGGGTGGGAGCCAGCAGCTGGGCAGGCAGAGACATGGTGGGAAGGGGCAGTCAGGGCTTTGCTGGCCCCGGTGGGGGCAGAACAGCCTGGTCTGGGAACTTGCTCCCTCCCTCCTGCCTCCCCTTTTCAGCGCCAGGGGAGGAGCAAAGACAGGATGGGGAAAGTCCCAGACCAGCCAAGCTTGTCCAGGAGCCTGAGCTTAACCCCTGCCCTGCCCGTGGAGGGGCTAGCAGAAGGTGGGGTGGGTACATTTGGGGAGCAGAGGTTGCCAGCATCTGGAAAGAGCTGAGTAGGTGACCAAGCTGTTCTCCAGCAGGAGGAAAGCATCATCCTTCACTGCTCTAGGGTGAAGGTGAAGCTGTTCCTGCTGTTGAGATGTCCTCTTCTAAGTGCTGAGGGCTCATGTTTTGGGTCATGCAGGCTGCAGGAGTGGCTGCTGCCCTCCCAAGGGTGCCAGGGTGAGGAAAGGAATGCTGAGGTGGACCTACTTCCCAGAACAGTGAATCCAAGGTGGTTTCCCCGTGAACCAGTAGGCCTGTTGCCATCATGAGACCATCACAAACCCGCAGCACAGGACAGCATCTTCCTCCCTCACACCACTAAAGCTCTGTGTTGGTGCCAGGTCATAGGACCTGTGATGAAGCAGTTCCACGCAGGAGAGGAAGCGGCCATGTGTGGGGCGAGTGAGGAATACTTACAGGGGTCGTCTCATTCCCAAAGAAGTGGATGGTGTCAAATCTCTCGTCATCGAGCACATTGAGGCAGTAGCGCTTGTCCCAGCCCTCTGGGAAGACATCAAAGCTGATCATGCCACCTGCCAGCAGAAGGAAGGGCATCAGGCAAAGTCACTGGGAGCTGGTAGGGTGTCTCACCCTGGGATGGGCAGGAGGATGGGAGGGGGCTGGATGTCTGTGGGGACCCCCCACTCCAAACAGCGGCCAAGAACACCAGCTCTGCCTGGGTATTCCTTTTGGGATGTGGCTAGGACAGTGGCAGAGACTGTTCTGTGACAACAGGCTGGGGTGGCATCAGTATGGCTGGGGTGAGATTAGCACAGCTTCCCTGCAGGCAAGCAGGAACCAGCAGGTTCCTCCCAAGAGAGGCATCTGTTGGAGGAGATCTGGGGTCATGCCTTGCAGATAGCACCAGCATGTTCAGTGTCCCAACAGGGGACAGACAATGACCTTGGAGACTGGCACGAAGCTCTCTCATAGGCTGCCTGGACAGTGCTGGCCCTTCCCAAACCAATGTTCTGATGCTCCTTAACCCTGCAGGGACTGGGAGCTCCCATACGCTGTCTCTGCACACTGATCAAGGACCTTGCCATGGAAGTACCACAAACCCATCAATGTAACTGGGGCATGACCCTGGCCCATCACCTCTTGACACAAGAGTTAAGTGAAGGTTGCCAGCATCTGGAGAGGCACTGAGTCAGATATGGCACAACATATCAGATGTGACATACAGCGTTCAGGGAGTTTTCCCAGACAGCCTGCATATGGACATGGACACCCACAGCCACCATGGGTTAACAAACTTCCCAGCCCTTGCTCTTAGACCAGGCAGAATTTACCCCAGTGTGCTTTTTGAGGGTGCTTCTCCATCTTGTCAAGGTGCTCCACTGCATGCTCAGGTTGCAGAGAGAGGTCCTTGTCCCAGCACCAAGACAGGTGACATGTTCCTCCCAAAATAAAGCCTCTGTGATATATGTCTAGGTCTCACTCAGAGCCAGATTTGAGCTGGGCTGTGCATCCACCTGCCAGTCCAGGCCTCTGCTCATCTTCTCCAGGCAATATACTGGAGTATCCATGAGAAATCCTGGAGTTTTACACTCTTCTTCATAAATAATAATCCTACCTCTCTAAGGGAGGGGGTGAGTAGACAGGCACCAATCCCTGGGGTTGTTCATTCATCCAAGTCCTGATGCCATGGTCCTCCCCTCCTTGGCTCTTTTGAGTGTCCCCAGTGGTTTGAGGATCCAAGCCTCCCTGGAGCCTGAGGAGCTGAAGCCTGTGTGTTCAGCTTGGAACTGGACAGGATACCCTGGACTGTGATATGGATGGGAGCTAGTGCCCTATGAGTTCAGGGGTGGGCATGTCTCCAGGCTTGCAGCAGGATCCAGTATCTGAGCAGAAGCTAAACTTGGCTGACATCATTAAAATCCTTCCTGGTTTTGCATCCAAAGCCATTTACCCGTGAAAAACACTGTCTTTCACTGCATTCTAGCCTTTCAAACAGAACTGGGCAGCAAGAAGGGCTCGTGATGCCAGCTGGAGCAGTTAGGAAACCAAGGGGAGAAGAGGTGGTGTGGAGGACAGCCAGCACTGTCCCTCGGCTAGGTAGAGTAGGGTCTGGAGGGGTTGAAGGGAGATCTCCCACCACCTCTGGGCCTTGCACCCTCCACAGCCAGGGGGAAGGCACATGAAGCCAGCTTGGCAGAACCCCCTCTCTGCATGCCCTGTTTTTGGATGCCTGACCTGAGACACCCCACATTTCCTTTGTGGAGGAGCAGGGGGCTTGCAGCTCCCCTTGTCTTCATGCTTTTACACAACAGGCCTGGGCTTTCCATGGCAGCTTCCCAAAGTCAGAGGAGAAAGGCCCATTGTTTTGTTCTCACATCCTGTGCCTGTGGGGACACACCAGTGGGGACCTTGTCATTTTCTGCTCTAACAGTGTGTGTCAGTGCTGTGGGCAGCACTGGATGCCCCTGGCAGGATGGTGAAGGCAAGCAAAGGCTCTCAGAGGAAACAGTTAGGATTCCCGCTCCCCTTGTCAGAATTTTATGAAAAACATGATAAAGGCAAAGCCAAGGAAGCCCTCCGTGCTCACCTCGAGAGAAACGTAGGCCCTTGCCAGCAAACTCTCTCTGCAAGGCTGCCACAAACTTCTCCCGGATCCTCTCTTTCTGTGGAGGATAAGGAGGAAAGGGAAGGAAAGGGTTTGAAAAATTAGATGTTGACAGGCTCCCAGAATCCACTGTAATCTGTCTGCTGGGCAACTCTGCCTTATTGCTCTGCTCCCTTCCCACCTGTCCTGGGCCCCAGTGTCATGCCATTTAGTCAGCTTCCACTAGTCCTGCCCAGTGTCTAAGTAAAAGGCCACCAGCTCAGTCCACAGGGGAGAGCAGATCCCAGCCCATCCTTGGCAATGAAATGCAACTCTTTCAGTTTCCCAGAAGCCCAGTTCATAACCCAAAGTCTCCAGTTTTGCTTATAAAGTCTTGCAAAGACCAACTGAACCCTCAACCCCAAGAAAGTTCCCCCGAGCAGAAACTGTTATAAGCATGGGCCAAATGCTCCACAGACCTGCCCAGCAGATCTGCTGTGGTCCTCTGAGTCTGGAAAGTTCATTAGTTCCAGCTCTGTTGGGGCTGGGAGAGTGGGAGAGAGAAGATAGCTGCTGGGCCATGTGTAAATGAGGAAACATGCTGTTAAATAACTGCTTTTTCCCTGTGGCTCTGTCACAGCACAGGGAATCCTGCTGGCCACCTCTTCACATTGGTGGTCTCCAATGAAATCCCTCAGTGTCTCCCCTTGTGTTTTCTGACTCCCAGTCCTGTCTTCATCTTGCTGCATATGCATATCTACAGCTTGGAGCTGGGCTCCCTTCTCCTTGGGATGGGGGGAAGCAGATAAGACCTGAGATCTGTGGTCGTGCAAAACCAGCAAAGGGGAGGGTGAGCCCAAGTCTGGCCCATGTACCTTGTCCAGCTCGGAGAACTCAATTCGCTCCTCTGGGGTGCAGCTCCGTCCGATGGGGGAGATGTTCAGCATCCCATTGCGAAACTCGATGAAGGTTCCTCTGTGGGTGGGCAAAGGCACAAGGTTACTGGGGCAGGGAGAGAAAAACAACCTTTCCAGGGGAATGGCTGCTTAGCAAGGCCCTGCAAGGATGTGCAGGAGGAGAGAAGCCATGCCAACTCATGGGTGCTTCACACCAGGCAGGGACCAGGCATCAACAACTGCTTAAAATCCCCATGGGGTTCATAGGTTTATAAAAAGAGACTGTAAGAGAAGACAAATAAACAGTTCTTATGTGCCCTGGGGACAGGCTGGAAGCAATAAGCTTAGGTGAGATGATAGGTAACATTTTCTAATGTTGTGATAACTGCAAGGAGAGCTCTTGCTTGGCCTAGACCAACTGCCTGATGAGACTGTGGCATCCCTACCCCATGAGGTTTTTAAGAACTATCATGTGGGTTCTGAAGCTGGCAGTAACTTGGGGCAGTGGGATGGCACAGGTCGGTGTAACTCACTGCTGATGTGCAGCAACAGGTTGAGGAGCAATTAGGACCTCCTTGTGGGACACAAATCAGGGCCTTTGTACCTCCTGTTTGACCCCTGCACCTTTGACTGCAGCGCTTATCTAAGCTTACACAGACAGCATCCAGTTCCTGCTTGCTACCCTCACCTTGTGCTGGGATCACTGCTCTGCTGCTTCCTCAGCGGGCTGGTTGAAAGCACTGAGCTGGCAGAAAACTGCTCCTTTCTTTTCTCTCCACTATAATCCCAGCTAGTTCTGTTTGCTTGTCAAGGGGCCAGACAGGTACCAGCACTGCTGGGATAGAAAAACAGGGGATGACAGCACTGCTAATTTGAAAATAGATTGCAACTCTTGTGGAAAGCTAGCTGGAGCAGGGAGATGCCCTTCCTTGTCCACCCGAGGATCCCTGATCTCATTAACCCTCTGATATCCCTCCCAGCTCTGCCTGCCATTTTCCTGTGACAAAGTGAGTCTGAAGGAATAATTCTCCCCCCCTGTCTCATAACACAGTGAGGAACATCATGGGAAATGGCTACACAGGGAGCCATGCCTGCAGCCTAGGAGCAGCATCTCTACAGCCAGGGTTCTGTGACTCACACCCCAAGCCAAGACTCTGGAGATGTGGGTTAAAGTCCTTGCTTTGCTAGAAATCCTATAAGCCTACATCCAACACAGCTACTTGGGAACTGAAACTTCGCCAGGCTGTTGGGTAACCAGACAGCAGTGAGGCAACCAAACAGCCTTGAGGGTTCTGGGTCCCAGCCCATGCTTCTGGGGGCCTGTTCAGCCAGCAGTCCTGTTGCAAGGAGCCACCCTAGCCTCTCTCACTGGTCCTTGTATTGCCACATAGTGACTCATATCAAGCAAATAATCTGGATCACAGTTTAGCAACTTTTACCAGCTTAGTCTTGACCCAACAGCTCACCTGTTCACATTCACTGTACAAGCACGTGGGGAGAGGAAAAATCAGCCAGGGCAAGGGGAGGACAGAGCGGCTGCTCCCTACAGCCCTGGGTGGTTCACACATTCGTGAAACTGGTCTGAGGTTAGTCTCTGCACCCAAGCTGACTTAACTGCAGGCTGCCTCTGAAAGAGGTCCTCCTGCTCTCCCCTTCCACTTTCATGCCATCTGTTCCCTCTCTCTCCTTTCTGTGCTAACAAGCTAATCCAATGGAAAAGTACCCTCTTCTGTTCTGGTAGTGGCCTGGTCTTCCTTCAGAGGAGGTGTACCAACCCAGCTTCCCCTCTGGCTGCTGGATATCAAGGAGAAGAGCAGACGGGAATACACAGCTGGGAGCAGAGCAGGCCAGCCAGTGACACTGGGTTAGACACAGTGTGAAACTGTGTGCTTGGGCACTGAACTTCCCATCTTAAGATCCATTGTTTGCCCATTTGGAAACTCATATGACCAGTGATGACTGGTGCCCTGACCAGTAATGAGCTGGCACCATTGTCCTAAATGAGATACATGCAGTGGCTGTACCATGATGCCCACAGTGGCTGTAGCCTGCTTCCCTGGGAAGAAAATCCAAGGGGCCAAAGAACAGGCATTATGCCAAAACATAATGCATACTCTTCAGGAAAAAGACCTTCCTCCATTATTTGCCCAGGCTGCCCCACTTAGCAGGACAGTGATCCTACACAGTGCCTCTAGATGCTAAGATAAAGCCTGAAGCAAGACAAGTTCTGTAGCTCAGCTGTTTTTAGGAGAGCTCTGGAGCCCAGAGCTCCCTAAAAATCAGTGATACGACTACAATTTTCATGTGCCTGGGCCATTACCGTTTCTTGGGCAGCTTCAGCAGCGCCATGTAGTTGAGACAGAAGTTGATCAGATCCTGCAGAAGCTCTTCCCCCAAGTGGTCCTGAATGGCCTGCAGGGAGAGAAGGACGGGTGAAGAAGATGCCTGACTTCCTATGAAGCCCACCTAGAAGAGTGGTACATTAAGATCTGGCAACTGAGGAGAAGAGGCTGGGTGGGGCAGGTGCTGATCCCCACGGAGCACAGGGCACAGGGCAGGAGAGCCATGGCTGCAAAGGGAACTGGACCTACCTGCTTGGAGACCAGCTGCCCATTCTTGTATTGCACTGTGCCGTTCTCTGCGAAGACGTAGTCAAACTTTTCAATGACTGAGGTGGGAGGAAACAAAAGAGGAAGCATGAGTACTGCTTGGGAAAAGCGGCATAAAGGACTGGGCTCAGCACTGAGCGAGCCATCCTCTTGCTTCCTTAGTACCATGCTTTCCACAGCTCCTGTGCCCTGGAAGGGGCCACTGACCATCCTACCTCCTTGCTTTCCACAAAGTGGATGAGGAGATTATCTTCTGCTCGCGGGTGGGGAGCTGACGCACGCAGGGGGAAACGACCTGACCGAGGTCACGGGCTGAATCAGTTGCAGTACAAAGATAAGGGCTCCAAAATGTCAGGCTTTCGACTTACATGCGTGTTACTCTGCTCTCTCCTCTGCCTGGCTGCCGGGGTGATGTGGTTACTGGTTATCTAACTCCAGCCCCTCCTGCAACCCAGACACGCAGCACTGGCGGCTCAGCAATCAGTCTCAGCCGGGAATTTCTCGGCCTCCCTCCTCTAACGACAGGGGAGGCAGAGCTTGGAGTCCAGTGGCGCTTGTTATCCAAGCCGGAGAAGGAAAACACGGTGGAGGGAGCAGGGGCTGCCCCCTCGCCCTCCCACTCCCTGTTCTACCCCGTGTCCCCATTGGAACCTGCCGGAGACCCCAAAAGGTGCAGCAGGGAGGTAAAAATTGCCGGGGGCTCCTGCCCGCTGCGTGTGGGGGTGCAGCTGTCAGAGCCTTGATGAAGCTCGTGCAACACTGCCGCTGGAATCGGCAGCGTGGCTTGGAGCATCCCCGCCGGCTCTCCACAGCGGGAGAGGGAGCCAAGGAGCAGCTCCCGCCCGGACACGGCCAGCCTCCCCAAAGGCAGCCCTGGCGCTGGATTTA